>JAPPVO010006766.1:0-10901 GCA_030407325.1 Camellia japonica | reverse complement strand
TGATCCATGGACTTATACTGAAAATGGATATGCGGTTTATGTGTTGTTGCATGCTTATCGCATTGTATGTTGTTGCATGCTTGTTGTTGGTTGTATTGTTGTTGCATGCCTATTACATTGTATGTTGTTGTATGCTTGTTGTTGGTATTGTTGTTGCATGCCTATTACATTGTATGTTTGCATGTTTAGGTTACATTGCATTTGGCATGCTTGTTACCTTAGCCTTGTGTGCATGTTTGAGTCATATTGCATTTGGCATGCTTATGTTGCATTGCATAGCTTTCCCATTGTTGCATGCATTGCATTGTGTTTGGTTTGGGGTGTCAAACCAAACACGAGGATCGAGAGACGTTTCGTACTTGAAGTGACGAAACGTGCCTCAATCCTCGGTCGCCGACACTATTGATCCAACATGATAGGGTGTGAGGCATTCATGTGTTTTTATGCATTCATTCCATACTGATTTGTGCAATTCGGCTTCTTTGGCCATCATGCATCGAAATACGTGATTGATGGCACGAGAGTTGAGCACTACACTCCTTTGAGTCTCAAACGTGATAAAGGGGTATAGTTGCACAATATTTTCTTGCAAATGTATTGCCATGCCCTTGCTTGTCCTCTGTTGCAGCAAAAGGAGCAGTCTGTAGGAAAGCATGGCCGATCGGCTTCTTCAGTGCCGATCGGCTAACAATCTTTAGCCGATGGACTCACAAGTGGTCGATGACCCATTTCCCTTGGCCGATGGCCTCTCAGCATGTCCATAAAGTGTTTCAGAAGCATCACAAGAATTTTCAGAGTCTTCGGAGGTGCATAACAGTGCAAACAGAGGCAACATGAGGCATGGCAACGGGTTTCCGAGCAAGGCAATCAAGCATGCATCATTCAATCATTTCGAGGCGGAGCTGTGGCAGCCTCTTTAGTTTCATACTTAGTCTGTTTTGTAACTTAATTAATTTGCTTAATTAGTTAAGGTTTTGTAATAATTAATTAGCTAGGATAGTTAGTTAATTAATTGGCCTGTATTATTTATTCAGACCCTTCGTCGAGAGGGCCAATTTTGTAATAAGTGTACGTGAGTGTAACAAGTCTGCGAGGGACCTCAATGGTGTTACAGTTCGGACTCGATTTGTCACGGTTCTTAATCTTGAACCAAAGAGTCCAAATCCGGCAAATCGTTTTGAGAAAAACAGATTTTTTGAAAGAAGTGCCAAACATGGACTGCTTTGCCAGATACAGAGTCGCCACCTAAATATTTTATAATGGGGAAATTTAGGAAACCCTGACTCGGTGCCAAAGGCCACGTGTCCGTCATCACCAAAGTTGCCTCGGCTCGGGAACTTGGGTACGATTGGGGAATGTTAGCTATGAGCACCCCCTCTCGCCCGATCCGAAGATCGGCCTATACTAACCATGATATCTCGTTTTTGAAAACACATGCGTTCTTATTCCGATTAATTAGCTAGAATTACTATGTGATGCGCACAGCAAAACAAGTATAAACTAGATCGCCTAATTTGGAAAAAAAAGCATTGCATATCCGTTTGTTTGGAAATGTTTTGAAATTTGCTACTCGCAAGTAGGCTAAAATACGGATTTCAATGAATTATCCCAATTCAAGTAATCTAACCTTCACCTACAGGCATTCAGGCAGTTATATCAACTAAGCATTTAGCCACATTGTAAGCATGCTGTCATGTTAACATTCACACTCATGCGAGATGCTAAAGCATAAATACTCACATCGTACTCTGTGCCAAAACAATGAAGCTAGTTAGCAAAACATGCATGACCCTAGTCCATGTTAAGTGCCTAATGCATCGCATACAAAATGCAATCTAGAATAGGCTCGGCTAATCTAAGATGGCATATGAAATGTGACAAGTAACACGTATTTCAAGTTAGATTTGGAATACTTATGCAGTTAGTATGATGCGCCGAGCCCGGTGCATGCAATACAGATGGATGAATGCACGCATGCATAGCATAAGGTATGCTAATTGAGATATGCCCTAAATCTAACCATTGTAAGTGGTTAAATAAAAGGGAAGAAAGACGTGAGGTTGGAAGACATACACACACCCACGCACACTTATTACAACATTGGCCCTCACTCGGAGGGTCCGAATAAATAATACAAGCCACCTAATTAACTAACTCATGAGCTAATTAAATATTACAAAACCAAATAAATAACTAGCTACAACTAATTATTACACAACTTAATTAATTAACGAATCAATTAACTAATTAATGAATGACAGCAAGCAAATAGGGAAAGCGGTAAATGATGCTATTCCAGCTCTGTTTGAAGAAGGGAGGCATGCATGCTCGCTTCGGTTCCTCGCTTTGAAAGGCCTTCTGGTTGCTCTTTAGAGGCTCTGTTTGCAGGGTGCCTTCCAGTGCTTGTTGCTGCAACTTACCAAAACACTACAGGGAAGCTACCAGTGGCATGCCGGCCATAAAAGGAGTACTGCCAGCCAAAGATGGCCCATTGGTGGCCAAGGGTGACACACTGCCGGCCATCAATGGCAGGCTGCCGGCCACTGGTGTGCTGGGACACCAAACCTTGAAGACCCTCTTCGAAATCAGCAATTTCAGGGGGTGGAAACTGGTTTTCAGAGCTCAAGAATCCCTCCCAAGAAGCTTGATCCAATAGTGGTGGTGTATATCTAGGTGTTGTAGTGTAAAAGTGCAAGGAAATCCAACTTCTAAGCACTAAACACAAGCAATATAGAGAGAAATGGAGTTTTTGCTCTTCAAAAACCCTGGAACCTCTGATACAAAGGGAGCCCTCTTGCTTATATAGAAGAAGGCAATGCAAAAGCTTCTTCAAGAAGCTTTGCAAGAGTTCCATCCCTCCATACACATGTATAGAGGGGAGATAACAAAAATCCAGCTGGCTCAAAAGATCTGGAGGAAAACCAGCTGAGAGAGGGGGGGTGCCGGCCATCAGCAATGGCCGGCAGTGCCACACCATTGGCCGGCAGGGCATCACCAAGGGCCGGCAGGGTCAAGGACATGGCCGGCAGTGCACCACAGGGTCCACTCTGACAGGACCTAGTCAAGGTCCAAAAATGAGGCAGAAGGGATATAGGGTCCGAGAAGCTCGAACCGGTGACGTTCCGCCGCGATAGTTTAGTGCTCGACGAGCAATCGAACCAGTTGTTGGGTGTACCTACAAGCACAACCAAGTCTTGAGGACGGTCAAAAATGGGATGTCTACAGTTGCCCCTCTTTGACAGAACTCAACAGTCATAAGGTGACGGGAGTGAATGTCAAAGCCCAGAGATGACCCATTTTTGACAAGGCCGAAGACTCAGACAATCAATTAGTATAAGCATGCAGGGATGTGCCCGGAGGCCGGGGCAAAATGCAAACGGTATGCAAGATGTAAGATTGGAGAGCATGACTAATTATCATGCCAAGAATGTTGTAATGAAGCAAAACATGCAACAGTTTTAAGTAGGTGAACAACAGTCCTACATACTCCGATAGGAAGGATGTAAGAAAATTATGCAATTCTTACCACGTTTCACGCGGAGTGCATGCAATACCTGTGCGGCTCGTCTGGTTGCACCAGCTTCGAATGAACCGTACATACAATATCGTGCCTGAAAAAGAAATGAACTTAACAGGTACAATATCATTAAGAAGATGCATAACAATGCATTTGAAAAGTGCGTGACAACGCATGTGAAGTGTGCATTAACATGCAATGCACTAACAAGTGCAGGTAGAGTGCGCAAGATAGCGCGATTGAAGTGCATGCAAAATGCAATGAGATGCACAAAGGAGTGCGATGGTGTGCGCAGGACAGCGCGATCAATGAATGCATGCAAAATGCAAACAGGTAAGGTGCGCAAGATAGCACGATTGAATGCATGCCAAATGCAATGAGGTGCACAAAACAGTGCGATGCGCAAGATAGCGCGATTGAATGCATGCCAAATGCAATGAGGTGCACAAAACAGTGCGATGCGCAAAATAACGCGATTGAATGCATGCCAAATGCAATGAGGTGCACAAAACAGTGCGATGCGCAAAATAGCGCGATGGAATGCATGCCAAATGCAATGTGATGCACAAAACAGTGCGATGGTGTGCACAGGACAGCGCGATCAATGAATACATGCAAAATGCAAACAGGTAAGGTGCGCAAGATAGCGCGATGCGCAAGATAGCGCGATTGAATGCATGCCAAATGCAATGAGGTGCACAAAATAGTGCGATGCGCAAAGTAGCGCGATTGAATGCATGCCAAATGCAATGAGGTGCACAAAACAGTGCGATGCGCAAAATAGCGCGATGGAATGCATGCCAAATGCAATGTGATGCACAAAACAGTGCGATGGTGTGCGCAGGACAGCGCGATCAATGAATGCATGAAAAATGCAAACAGGTAAGGTGCGCAAGATAGCGCGATGCACAAGATAGCGCGATTGAATGCATGCCAAATGCAATGAGGTGCACAAAACAGTGCGATGCGCAAAATAGCGCGATTGAATGCATGCCAAATGCAATGAGGTGCACAAAACAGTGCGATGCGCAAAATAGCGCGATGGCTGAATGCTATGATAGTAAAGATGCAAAAGGGTGGCAAACCCTAGCCATGCCGTAATCATGAGAGGAAGAAAAACAACCAAGCAGGCACGTATACAACGCAACCCGAGATAAATTCCAAACATGCTGAAATAGCATAAGGAACGGGACACTCAAACCACGCCGAAATCGTGAGAGGAGGTCCAACAAACTGCCCAGCGTGTCTACAACGCAACCTGGGATAAATTCCAAACACGCTGAAATCGCGTAAGGAATGGGACACTCAAACCACGCCGAAATCATGAGAGGAGGTCCGACAACCCGCCCAGTGCGTCTACAACGCAACCTGGGATAAATTCCAAACACGCTGAAATCGCGTAAGGAATGGGACACTCAAACACGCTGAAATCGTGAGGAGGAGGTCCAACAACCGGGAAACATAGGGATGTATCCCAGCTGTTTCGGAAAGAGAGATAAACATAGGGACGTATCCCCGTGTTTCAGAATGAGAGAGAAACATAGGGACGTATTCCGGTATTTCAAAAAGATGAAGAGACATAAGGACGTATCCCCGTGTCTCTGAATGGTGTGAGCATCGGAACGTATTCCAAATGCTTTTAACCAGAGGGAAAGAAACATAGGGACGTGTCCCGGTGTGTCAAAAAGATGAAGAGACATAAGGACATATCCCCATGTCTCTGAATGGTGTGAGCATCGGAACGTATTCCAAATGCTTTTAACCAGAGGGGAAGAAAGATAGGGACGTATCCCGGTGTTTCAAAAAGATGAAGAGACATAAGGACGTATCCCCGTGTCTCTGAATGGGAAGGAAACACGAGGACGTATCCCCGTGTTTGGAAAAAGGAAGGAGCCTCTCAGCGTAGTACATGCGAGAGAGGAAAAAGAAACCTCTTAGCGTAGCACACGCAAGAGAGGAAAAGGTACATTTCTCAGCGTATCACACGCAAGAGAAGAAAGGTGAACCTCTCAGAATATCACACGCAAGAGAGGAAAGGTAAATTTCTCAGCGTATCACACGCGAGAGAAAACCTCTCAGCATATCACACGCAAGAGAGGAAAGGGTACATTTCTCAGCGTATCACACGCAAGAGAAAACCTCTCAGCATATCACACGCAAGAGAGGAAAGGGTACATTTCTCAGCGTATCACACGCAAGAGAAAACCTCTCAGCATATCACACACAAGAGAGGAAAGGTAAATATGAACACCGGAACACGTCCGAATGTTCGAAACCGAAGATGCCCTAACGCACCGCATGCGAGAGGAGAAAAGATGACAATTGTAAGTGAAAAGGTGCATAACAATGCAGGTGGAGTGTACATAACAATGCAAGTAATGAGCATGACAATGTTAGACAGATGTGCATATTAATGCAAGTAATGAGCATAACAATGCTAGATAGATGCGCATATTAATGCAAGTAATGAGCATAACAATGCTAGATAGATGTGCATAACAATGCAATGAATGAGCATAACAATGCTGGATGGATGTGCATATCAATGCAATGAATGAGCATAACAATGCTAGATGGATGTGCATATTAATGCAAGTAATGAGCATAACAATGCTAGATAGATGTGCATAACAATGCAATGAATGAGCATAACAATGCTATTCGAGCAGAAATATACGGTTGAGTATAATAATCTACGGGTGTATTAAGATAATGATTTTTCTGATTTTTCCAAAATTCTAATAACCATAAATATTGTTCAAGAGCATTGACAGAGGGCATACATAAAACTTTTTATTGAAGAAGTAAACTATTTTACAAGAGGGAGGTTGGAAGAACCTTATTACAAATACAGAAAAGAAAGAGAGAATTCAAAATTCAAGCCTGCTTCAACAAGGGTGAAGCCTTCCCTTTTATAATACAAAAAAGATAACAAGAAGGGACAGGTGTCCAATTGCCATTTGACCGACGAATTACACCTTATCCTGGCTGCTGATGTCACTGATGACGTTTTTGGATAATGGAGACAGAATCTCTACTTTTCGGATAATTGGCGACTGCTTTTGCAAAGTCCTTTGTCCTGTTATACCGACACTTAATCATGTCGCTTTCCTTTTCTGCTTTTGTTGAGTTTGTCGGTAAGAACATCGGTTAAAGAGTCCCAAAATCACCGAAAGTGCCTTCCTCATCATCATCCGGATCTTGTGATTCTCCACATGTTCGGCTGGATCGGCTTCAGGTTCAGATGGGGGCTGACTAGTCCCTGATCTCATGGAGACATCATCTTCTGGTGGTACTGTTTGAAGAAATTGTTCTTTCAGGTAATTCATACTTTTGATAATTATCTCATTTTCAGAGAGATTAGGATACTGCTGACGTAATTCCTTCTGAATTTGGACAAAAGGATTACTAGATAATGCTGGTGGAGCAGCAATGGTTGGCTGTTTGACGGTTTCTCTACATGCCTGTGCATGTTCCTGAATTTTAGTTACTGTTTCAGAAATAATTGGATTCATGCCTTTATCCCACCATTTTACGAAAAAGATTCGTTTAAGGCGGGGAACCTTATTCTGGTAATCACATGCAAAATCCCACTTCCAAATCCATGGGATGCTGAATCGGATGGCAAAATGTACTAGTGATTTACTGATAGACAAATCTCTGTTTTTGTTAAGATAAGCATAAGCCTTGGCATAGGCATAATGCCAATCATTAAAGGCAAGTCGGATTTCTTCTGGTAAAATATCAAGAGATAACCCAAATTTATCCCACCACACGAGGAACCAGTTAGGGACATCGTGTTTAAGGACATCAGGGCAAATGCGGATAAACCAAGAGTGAGAACGGATGGGGTTCTGGTAGTAAAAGACCTGGGTAAAAGCATCAATATAATCCCAGTAAGTGTATTTAGTCTGTTTATTACGGAGATCAAGGTCTCGTAATGTATGCGGATGAATACCCCAAGTAGCAATGGGCATAAGAGTACGGATGGTAATTTTACTAAATGAAATGGGACTGGTGGATTTATGCGGATCATGGAGATGATGCTTGAATTCACAAGCTCCAGTTTCGGTTAATATCTGTTCATAGATATAGCGATACTGATCAAAGTGTGGAGGTGACTGTTGAGTGGTGAGATAGCGTTTTTTGATCTCCCACGGATTGGTCATCCATTGTTCATCAGCAGTGTCAATCCAGAGGACTGTCTCCTCAGTAATACTGTTGGGTGTATACGGTTCTTCTGTTTTAAGCAGAATATCCTTGGTAGAAGGATTACTGGTTTGTCCTCTCAAAGGAGGAAATTCTGATGGATCATAGCGAGGGGTATGACCACCTCGACCACGACCACGGCCACGGCCGGATCCTCTACTGGTCATGCTCCGCTGTAGGAGCAGATTTCTGCAGATATTCCCTGGTTAAGAAATCAGGCAAAGAGTTATTTTCACCCTTAATATGTTCAATATCAAAATCGAAATTGGATAAATAGCTTTGCCAAGTAAGAAATATCTGTTTAGATGCTAGATTTTTAACATCCTTTTTGAAAATCTGTTTAGCAGCAGAGCAATCTACTCGGATGAGAAAATGCTGATTTAAAAGATCATCCTGAAATTTTAGAACACATTTAACAATGGCTAAACATTCCTGTTTTATAGTGGAATAATTTAAAGCTGCTTTATTCCAATGTCCAGAATGGAATCTTAATAATTCTTCTTTCTGGGTTTTGGGATTAAGTTGCTTTTAATATACCACACAATCCTACATTAGAAGCATCAGTTTCCACAAATTTCTTCCAATTAGGATTAGGTAACTGTAAACATGGTAACTGTTTAACTTTAGCTTTTATTTTTTGTACTGCTGCGGTATGTTCTGAACCCCAAGGGGGAGGATTCTTTCGAAGTCTGGTGAATAAGATACTGCAATCAGATGCAACGTTCGGATAATAATCACGGATATAATTAAGACTTCCTAAGAATCTTTGTAATTGAGTTTTATCCTTAATTTCATCAGGAAATTTAGAAGCAAACTCGATACTGCGGTTTATAGGAATAATACTTCCATTTGAAATATTATGTCCAAGATATCTGATGCTGGTTTGGAAAAGCTGCATTTTGGGTGCAGAAAGCACTAAACCATTTCTGTGAATAACATGCTTAAAAATATTAAGATGTTTTATATGCTGTTCAATTGATGAGGAATAAATTAATACATCATCAATATATGACAAGGTAAATTCAGAATATGGATTGAAAATATCATTCATAATATGTTGAAATTCAGATGGAGCATTTTTAAGACCAAAAGGCATTACATTCCACTCATAATGTCCAAATGGTACTGTAAATGCAGTTTTATACCGATCCTGTTCAGCAATTTCAATTTGCCAATATCCTGATTTTAAATCAAATTTAGAAAATATGATTGCATCTTGTAAACGATCTAAAAGATCTTTTTTATTCGGAAGAGGATATCGGATCCATTTCAATTTATCATTTAACGGTTTATAATTGATAACAAGGCGAGGAATTCCTCTTTCAATTTCAGCATTTTTAAACATAAAAAGCGGTACAACTCCAAGGAGATTGGCTAGATCGGATTAATTTCTTGTCTAAAAGACTTTGAATTTCGGTTTTGCATAATTCCATATATTCCTTTTTCATTTGACTAGGGCGAGCTCTAGTTGGAATATATTTTTCATCAAAATCAGGTTCATATGGTAAAGTAACTGTATACTTTTTTCTATTCCAAAAAGCATTAGGAATAGTACCACATACTTCAGTTTGAAATCATGTTCAATTAATTTAATTTTCTGTTGTAAAGACGGTTGTTGTAACCTTTGTTCTGTTGTTAAGAAAGAAACTTCTCTAGTTAAAAAATTTATCTGATTCTGTTTAAAAGTAACCATATCACGGATTTGGTCTAATTCTTTTGTGTATGGTTGAGTAATAAATTCAAAAATAACAGATCGTCCCTGTAATTGGGAATAAATTCCAGTTGAGTCAATTTTTTGAATAGGCATTAAAAGACATAAAAATGGTGTGCCTAATATGATATTTGTGGCAAGATTTCTGACTAACACAAATGAAGTTGGAAGACAGAGATCATTATTACAGATATATGATTCTGGAATTTTATACCTGATCTGCATGGAATTACCACTTGCACTGGTTAAACTCTGAGTGGTTTTCTCAAAATACCTGGTGGGAACTATACCTTCTTGGATACAATTCATGTCTGCTCCGCTATCTACTAAAGCAATAGCATCTTTGATAATAAAATCGGGTTTAATCATAAAGGATATTTTTATATACCATTTCTGAAAAGTTACTTGATTTACAAGTAATAAATACTGATTAGACTCATCTTTTGTTTCAAGTTTTTGTTCAGTTTCTTGAACTACTTCTTTCTGTTTTTGTGGAAGTTGAGTATGAAGATATTTAATATCTTTAATAACTGTGGCACTAGCGGTTTGTAAATGTTTTACTTCTGTTTTTAATTATTAATTTCCATTTTTAAATCTTGAATGGTGGTTGGTTGTTCAATCACTGGTTTTGTTTGAATTGCCTGAATTCTATCCACTACATGTTTCAGGCTATATGAATAATCTGGTATATTTGGTGTTTCTTTTACTGTTTGTTGGTGTTCATAACACATTTTTAAATATTTTAATTTTATTTCTGGATCTTGTATCTGGTCTGCTACAGCAAGCATATCTTTTTGGGTATCTGTTAAAACATTAATACTACTGGGTTCTCCTAAATGTAATCCATTCATTTCAACAATAGATTTCCAGTAATTAATTTCGGATATGTGTTCTTGATTAGTACTACAAGGACAGGATTCTGTTGGTTCATCATCACTAGGGGATGATGTAGAATATAACTGATTAATTTCATCTTCAGATGGAGATTCTTCACTTGAAGAATTCTGTTCTGCTTCTAAAATATTAATTATCTGTTCTTTAAGTTTTTCATCTAAAATTAATTCATTAATTTTAGACTTAGCTTTTGATTTACAACGATTAGCATAATGTCCTGTTTGTCCACATTTATAACATTTAACTTCAGATTTATTTTTTCTTTTCCCTGTGGGTCTACTGGTGGAAGGTTTTTTGGAATAAAACTTCTTACTGGTTTTAGGATGGCTATTTTTATGTGATTTTCGGTACGGCTTGGAAGACTTTCTATGAGATATTCTTCGGGTTTTGTGGGTATTGAATCATCGGTTCATAGGCAAATTGATCACAAAATTCACCTAATTCTTTTCTTCCGGTTAGATTCTGTTGTTTCATTTGGTAATGAAGCTTGAGGTCATTACACAAAGCTAATCCTTCATCGGTTATAAGGGAACATAGTTGTCCATAAGTATACTGGTCATAAGGAATAGA
>JAPPVO010006765.1:0-20530 GCA_030407325.1 Camellia japonica | reverse complement strand
TAAAACTTTATTTTATTATAAAAGATGCCCTCGCACTCGTTGATAGCAGCCCTGATATGAACTATATTCAAGAAGGATTAATTCCTACTCAATATTTCCAGAAAACCACTCAATCATTAACCAGTGCAAGTGATAATTCTATGAAAATTAAATTTAAAATACCAGAAGCTTTCATTTGTAATCAAGGCATATGTCTTCCCATTGCTTTTGTTCTTATCAAAAACATGTCTCAAAGTATTATTTTAGGGACTCCATTCTTGTGTTTACTAATGCCTATCACCAAGATAGACTCCATAGGTATTCACACAGCCATCAGTAATCAACCCATTATTTTTGAATTCATAACAGAACTTTATACCAAAGAATTATATCAAATCAAAGATCTAGTTAATTTCAAAGAAAAAAAAAATCAATTTTCTTCAAACAGAAATTAGCTTTCCCACTATTGAGCAAAGATTACAACAGTCATCTTTACAGAACAGAATTAAATTAATTGAAAAAGAATTTCAAACAGAAATTTGTAGTGATATTCCAAATGCCTTTTGGGAAAGAAGAAACACATAGTGTCTCTTCCCTATGAACCAAACTTTGATGAACGTTTCATCCCAAACAAAGCTCGCCCTAGTCAAATGAAAAAAGGATATTTAGAAATGTGCAAGACAGAAATTCAAAATCTTCTCCAAAAGAAGTTAATCAGAACTAGCGCTCTCCTTGGAGTTGCACAGCATTTTATGTAAATAAAAATGCAGAAATTGAACGAGGTGTGTCAAGATTAGTTATTAATTATAAACCTCTTAATGATGTCTTAAAATGGATCAGGTCTCTAATTCCGAACAAAAAAGATCTTCTAGATAAATTACAGGATGCAGTTATATTTTCTAAATTTGACTTAAAATCAGGATATTGGCAAGTGCAAATTGTTGAACAGGATCGATATAAAACTACTTTTACTGCACCCTTTAAGCATTATGAATGGAATGTTATGCCATTTGGCCTAAAAAATGCACCATCAGAATTCCAGCATATCATGAATGATATATTTACTCCTTATACAAAATTTGCCATTTGTTATATTGATAATGTTCTTATCTTCTCTATATCAATAGATCAACATATTAAACGTCTTGAAATTTTTAAGCATGTTATTATCAGAAATGGTTTAGTTATATCTGCAACAAAAATGAAACTTTTTCAAACAATAGTACGTTTTCTTGGTCATAATATTCATAATGGAACTATCATACCAATTGACAGAAGTATAGAGTTTGCCTCTAAATTTCCAGATGAAATAAGAGATAAAACTCAATTGCAGAGATTTCTTGGTAGTCTAAATTATATTAGAGACTATTATCATCAGTTATCCCAAGATACTACTATCCTTTACACCGGACTACAAAAAAATCCTTCTCCCTGGACCGATGCTCATACTGTTGCAGTACAGAAAATTAAAGCTAAAGTTAAACAACTCCCATGTCTTGCTTTACCGAATCTAGAATGGAAGAAAATAGTGGCAACTGACGCCTCTAACTATGGTTATGGAGGCATTCTAAAATAGTTTAACCCTACCAGTCAAAAAGAAGAATTACTAAGATTTACATCAGATAATTGGACTAAAGCTGCTTTAAATTATCTAACAATTAAAAAAAAATGTTTAGCAATTGTTAAATGTGTCTTAAAATTTCAGAATGATTTATTAAACCAACACTTTTTAATTCGAGTTGATTGTTCAACAGCCAAACATATATTCAAAAAAGATGTGCTTAATCTTACTCATAAACAGATATTTTCAAACTGGCACAGTGCATTATCAGCATTTGACTTTGATATTGACTATATCAAAGGCGAACATAACTCTTTACCGGATTTCATAACCCGTGAATATTTGTAGGGATCATGACCAGTAGAGGTGGCCGTGGCCCAATTCATCGGGGCTGAGGCAGGGAAAACCCTTACCAACATTCATATACAACAGAATTTCCAAGGCTACAGGCCTCAAACAGTAATAAAGGGAAATCCTCTAGTCAATCTGCTAAGGATGTCCTCCTTACTCCTGAACAGTACATTCCTAATAGTATTACTGAAGAAACAGTTCTTTACATTGAACCAACAGACGATAAATCGATGACTGGTCCATAGGAAATTAAATGTCGTTATCTTACAACTCAACAATTTCCTTCCCATTTTGACCAGTATCGCTATATTTACGAACAAATACTCATTGAGACTGCTGCTATGCAAATCAAGCATACTTTGCATAATCCTTCCAAGACTGCCAGTCCCATCCAATTTAGTAAATCTACCCTTCGCAATATCATGCCTATTGCTACATGGGGCATTCATTCGTATACCACTCATCAACTTGACATTCGTAAAAGGAAAACCCGTTATAGTTATTGGGACTATATCGATGCATTTACTTATGCCTTTTATTACCAGAATCCCATCCGCAATCACTCTTGGTTTATCTGTATTTGTCCCGATGTTCTAAAAAATGATCTACCAAATTGGTTTCTCGTTTGGGGGGATAAATTTGGGTTACAACTCGAAGTCTTACTAGTATCTGTTCGAGAAGCTTTTCATGAATGGAAAATTGCTTATTCTCATTTACCAGGACATAAAGATATTTCTATGACCAAATCCCTAGTTCATTTTACTATCCGTTTTAGTATTCCATGGATATGGAAATGGGATTTACAGTGCGATTACTAGAATAAGATCTCACATCTCAAAAGAGTTTTCTTTGTGAGATGGTGGGACAAGAGTATGAATCTCACTCTACCCGAAACTGTCCAGAAGATAAAGGCACATTCTCAAGCTTGTTGGAACGCTATTCCCAAATCAATTCCCAGCCAACCAGTTATTCAAAACCCTTGTTTACAAATCCAAATAAAATTACGCCAAAAATATCCGGATTTGTTAGAAACAAAATTTGCCATCAAAAGCATGGATTTTATGAATGAACAATTTCTCCAAACTATTTCCAATGACGACACCTCCATGAAATCCGTTACTAGTAGTCAAGACCTGGAAGATCCAGACTAGGATGAAAATGAATTTGCTATTCTAGTCGAAGAATCACAGGATCCTGTTGATGATGAACCCAATTTTGGTGTTTTTTGGGATTCACTTACCAGCATGATTGCCGAAAAGATTGACAAGGAAAAAGACAAAAAAGGAAAAGGCAAAGTATGAGTCTTTGTCCCCCACCAGCATCATTCATCAGAAGCGTTGGCATAAAACGACAACTAACGGTGAAGATATTTTTAGAATAGCAGATACCTTGTCTGCCATCCAGCATAGAACTATCTAGCTATCCCAATTCATCCCTACGAAGATAAGGATGCTGCGTCAAAAGAAAAATCCACTCAGGCATGAGGATAAGGCAGATCAACTCCCAGCTATCCAGGACACGCCACCTGTCCTCTACCTTATCTTATCTTTACTTTTGTTTTCTATTTAAGGGATACCCTCACCCTTGTTGAGGCAGAGTTGGTTTAAGCGTTAAAATTTTTCTCTTTAGTGTGCTTTGGAGTGGACCTCTCTTTCTCTCTTGTAAAATTTCTCAGTTTATGATATATAAATTAAGTATTGACGAACTATGTTGTTTTGAAGACTCTGATTGTAAGTATTTTCTTCTTTACTTTCATATTTACGTATGTTTGTAAATTTACTTGTTGAATTACATGAAGTATTAGAGTTTCATCTTCAACGTCGTAATTCATACGCAAACCAACAACAAGATTCATATTTACAACCATATATTAATCAACAATTAGAATTTATTAATCAACAGATAAGATTAACTGAACAACGGATCCAAGAAGAGATCTGCCGCTTGGCGGCGGCTAATCGACCTCCACCACCTCAACAGTAAATCATGAGACCATATCTGTAGGAATTTAAATCTAATATAACAATAGTACTAATTATAATAATAACGTAAAAAAAAAAAGAAAAAAAAAAGAAGTAATATTCCTGGGTTTGTGCTTTGTAAGGGTAGAATCGGGTTAAGTTTAGTGGGACGTCACCCAAGTCCCATTTAGGTATAGGTCCATGTTGCAGAGAGAGCATAGAAGACTGTTTCCTTGTAAAGCGTTGATAGACGTGCTAAGATTAGACCCTGATTTGGATAGACATTTTTTTTTTTCCCGATTCAACTCTTGTTTTTTCGATTCAACAATTTGGATATACATTTGGAATATAGGTGTATGCAAATATGATAAGATTATGACGACATTGGGTAAATTATGATATGAAAGTTCAAAACGTACTGCGACACATTTCTTTTTATGCAATATTGAACATTTCTTAAGCAATTTATTGAACATGTTATTTTCTTTTTCTTACAAAATAAAAATGGATTCAAATTATAGGCTTCGTTTTTTGGGAGGTGGGGTAGGAAATTAAAGACTTGAATGAAAGATAATCATTACATAACTGTTGGAATTTTTGGGTTCATCTTTCTTTGATTGGAGCCATTGGTTTGCTCTAGCAATCTGGTTGACCTATGTTTGAAGCATTCAAGGCCGGCCATCTTGGGCCTGCAAATTCTTACAAAAATTAGGGTTCCGAAATATTTTTAATCCAATATAATATGGGTGAATCTATTTGTATTTAAAAGATTATTTAATTTCTTAGTACTCCTTATTAAATTATTTAAGATTATAATTTATTCTCAATACACTCTATGTCCTTTCACAAATTACCTTTTAAGATAAAATAATAATTTATGATACACACAAATAATAAACAAATTAAAAATCTTAAATTACACCATTTAAAAACACTTATACAGATTTCTTAAATAATATCTTCCATGTTTAATGATGTAGATGGTGGGCAAGTTGCAGAGCTTCAGTAGAAGAGAATGGTGGATGATGTATCTAACAAGGGGAAGTTAAAGAATTATCTAACCATTTGTGATGTATCGAGTATTATGGAAGGCATTCCAATGGAGGTCTCTGTTGCTTGTGGTGTGTTGGTTTTAGAACCAAGTGAAGAGCCATGGAAAGGAAAACTCATTACATTTAGCGAAAACCCAAAGCTTCAGATGGTTGAAGGAGACAATTGGATATTGAAAATTTGAGTTTGTAAGGCGTTTGGAATTGGGGATAAATGCTAATTTCCAGGTAGTGTTAGATTTGATATTGCAAGTGGCTGTAAATGGGAATTTGAACGAATAAGAGATGATTAAGACAGTGTTTGTGTTCAACGACATGGAATTTGATCACACTTTGCTTCAAGTGATATGAAGTGTTGAATACACATAATTGAGTGATGGATTGCTTAAAAAAAAAATTATCACTATTCTCATTCATTATTTGATTTTATTCAAATTTTATTCTATTTGTAAATAAAAACATAATAAGAAATAATGACGTTGATGATAATGGTGAGTGTACAGGAGCCAATATCCGATACCACCCGTACTCCTCGCGTCCAAGCTGTGCCTTCCTTCGATTGACCTGTGAACACAATAGAGGTGAGCTACTCGGTGGTGTATTGCCGGAAAACCCCTCCGACGGTCAAGTTAGCATATTCTCAGAGAGAGAGAGAGAAGATAAAACTATGTGCTAGAGTTTCTCTCACTAGTAGATGTTCCATCCCAGCATGGGGGGCGCAGTCACGCTTATATACTTTCTGCGCATGCCTCTGCATCCATTCGCCTTCTGACGCATGGACCAGCTCTCCTACGTGCCAGCGCAAATACAGCTAAACACCACCAAATCAAACTGCCAAACGGTGCTGGCACGAACGGACAGCCCGGCGGCGCTACCCCACCTTCTTACAATCGTGTTACCTTCCGAAACATACAACGCTCCTAGCCGAGCTCCGATACGACCGAGCTTAGTAACCCTCCGTTATGACCGAGCTCTTGCTCGGTTGGGCCGGTCTTTGGAGGATCTTGCTTGCCGATCTGAACGAGTGCACAATACGAACCAATTTGGCAGAGAATCATCTCAGCCAAATCGGGTCTGGACTTTAGCCGAGCAAACTTCCCCTATAACGGCCCAGCCAGCTAGGCACAAACACGCTTGGTCCAATCTCTACCCGACCACTACCACGGCCCAAAGCCATATTATGAAATCTCCCTCACAATTGCCCCTTAATTTCGTCCCCATTTGTGTGACCGGAATTACATTACAAGGCTGGGCTAAACTTTTTTCTCGGTGGTTCACTTTGCTCGGTCTAGAAACTTGCTTCTTGGTGAGTAAAATCAGCTCAGCAACTTCCTGGGAGAGCAAAATCAACTTCGCAAGGACCTTCAAAGTTAGCGAGGAAAGTCAGCTCAGCAACTTCCTTCTTGGCGAGCAAGATCAGCTCGGCAAGGAACTCTAAGGTCGGCGAGCAAGGTCATCTCGATGACTTTCTTCTTGGCGAGCAAGATCAGCTCGGCAAGGAACTCCAAGGTCGGCGAGCAAGGTCAGCTCGGCGACTTTTTTCTTGGCAAGCAAGATCAGCTCGGCAAGAAACTCTAAGGTCGGCGAGCAAGGTCCGCTCCGCGACTTGCTTCTCGGTGAGCAAGATCAGCTCGGCAAGGAACTCCAAGGTCAGCGGCCAAGGTCAGCTCGGTGACTTGTTTCTTGGCGAGCAAGATTAGCTCGGCAAGGAACTCCAAGGTCGGGGAGCAAGGTCAGCTCGGCGACTTTCTTCTTGGCGAGCAAGATCAGCTCAGCAAGGAACTCCAAGGTCGGTGAGCAAGGTCTGCTCGGCGACTTGCTTCTTGGCAAGCAAGATCAGCTCAGCAAGGAACTCCAAGGTCGGCCAGCAAGGTCCACTCGGCGACTTGCTTCTTGGCGAGCAAGATTAGCTCGGCAAGGAACTCCAAGGTCGACGAACAAGGTTAGCTCGGCGACTTTCTTCTTGGCGAGCAAGATCAGCTCGACAAGGAACTCCAAGGTCGGTGAGCAAGGTCCACTCGACGACTTGCTTTTTGGTGAGCAAGATCAGCTCGGCAAGGAATTCCAAGGTCGGCGAGCAAGGTCAGCTCGGCGACTTTCTTCTTAGTGAGCAAGATCAGCTCGGCAAGGAACTCCAAGGTCGGCGGGCAAGGTCAACTCGGTGACTTTCTTCTTGACGAACAAGATCAGCTCGGCAAGGAACTCCAAGGTCGGCGAGCAAGGTCCGCTCCGCGACTTGCTTCTGGGCGAGCAAGATCAACTCGGCAAGGAACTCCAAGGTCGGCGGGCAAGGTCAGTTCGGTGACTTGTTTCTGGGCGAGCAAGATTAGCTCGGCAAGGAACTCTAAGGTTGGGGGCAAGGTCAGCTTGGCGACTTTTTTCTTGGCGAGCAAGATCAGCTCGACAAAGAACTCCAAGGTCGATGAGCAAGGTCAGCTCAGCGACTTGCTTTTTGGCGAGCAAGATCAGCTCGGTAAGGCACTCCAAGGTCGGCGAGCAAGGTCCGCTCCTCGACTTGCTTCTTGGCGAGCAAAGTCGACGGGCAAGGTTAGCTTGGTGACTTGTTTCTTGGCATGCAAGATCAGCTCGGCAAGGAACTCCAAGGTCGGCAAGCAAGGTTCGCTCCATGACTTGCTTCTTAGCAAGCAAAGTCGGCGGGCATGGTCAGCTCGACGACTTGTTTCTTGGCGAGCAAGATCAGCTCGGCAAGGAACTCCAAGGTTGGCGAGCAAGGTCAGCTCGGCGACTTTCTTCTTGGCGAGCAAGATCAGCTCGGTAAGGAACTCCAAGGTCGGCGAGTAAGGTCAGTTCGGCGACTTTCTTCTTGGCGAGCAAGATCTGCTTGGCAAGGAACTCCTAGGTCGGCGAGCAAGGTCCGCTCGGCGACTTGCTTCTTGGCGAGCAAGATCAGCTCGGCAAAGAACTCCAAGGTTGGCGAGCAAGGTCCGCTCAGCGACTTGATTCTTGGCGAGCAAGATCAGCTCGGCAAGGAACTCCAAGTTTGACGAGCAAGGTCTGCTCGACGACTTGCTTCTTGGCGAACAAGATCAGCTCGGCAAGGAACTCTAAGGTTGACGAGCAAGGTCCGCTCGGCGACTTGTTTCTTGGCGGGCAAGATTAGCTCGGCAAGGAATTCTAAAGTTGATCAAAACCATCAACAAACCTCTTGCCGAGCAAAATCCGCCCTGTAAGGAATTTTGATCTTTCTGTCAAAATGATTGTTAGTTACCCCTTGGACTGCCCTAAATCCGCTTGGCGAGGCAAAAATACAAGAATTCTCAGGAAAATGGTCTACTTGTTTCATTGTGCCAATGGCAAAAAGGATTACAAAAATGGAACTAAGAACAAAACTTTAGATTGGCAGAGTTCAATGTTTTGAAAATGGATCAGCCATTTACATTCTGTGAGTTTTATGTCCCTTTTCCTCGGCCTTCTTACAGATGTCTTCCAAAAATCGAACTCCCTATATTTCTTCCATGGTGGTTTGCATGGCTATCATTTTGTCCGACTGCGTGAACCTTTCGCACTACTCTCTTATTCTCTACTACCGGACTTGTCGTCACGGTAGCTGCGGCTGCATCGTTTTCGACTCGAATGTGCTCATTAATGTGTTGCATGAGCAATTCCATGGTCGACGGTTGATTCATTGTGAGCGAGTCTCTCAGTCGATGTCCAACTGGAAGAGCACGTTTATATTGAGTGATTGCAAGGTTGGTTGGGCAATCAAGGATCTCATTGAAAGTCTCCCAATATTTAGCGTTATGCGCCTTCAAAGCGTCGCCTGGCTTCATCTTTACTCTCAAGAGATGGTCAATTTCCTTGGGCGTTTTGGTTTTTGTCTTAAATCTGGTGAAAAAACGCCTCTGCCAACTGTTGTCACCCCTCAATGCTCTCCTCCGGCAGCCTCTCGAACCATTTTAGGCCCAACTCGCCCAAACTCGATAGAAAAACAAGGCACATGAGGGCATCATTTCGCTTGTGCCCAGCCATAACCTGTCGGAAGTGGCTTACATGTATATATGGATCAGTCTTTCCGTCATAGAGAGTGAAATTTGGTTGATGGAACCTGGGGGGAGTGGTGTGTTCTCGATCTCTACGGAAAAAGGGGTGGCACTCAGCCTTGCCAACTCTCTGTCTGGTGGTGCGCGTGCCGCCAAGCGTGGTTGTGGCATAGCGACCTTTTCACTGGCTCGCCCTCTAGGGACCAGCCGCTGAAGTGTAGGCACCCTCTACGCCTCCTGCCGGTGAGCGCGCTCCTCTAACACATCCTTCGAGTCTTTCGAATGGTTGGAGCGAGAATATCTCGACGCCGTCGTCGGGCATGAGCGGTGGTAACTACTGTCCTGCGTACGAGATATCATCGCCGGCGTGACGTAGTCTCCAGCTCTAAAGCTTCTCGTGACAGAGAGTGAAGGGGTGCGACGTCTATTAAGACTGCCGGAATGGCGGGAATGGGTGTGCTCACTATGGTTTTCCACTCCAGCGACGGCCTTTCCCTTCATGTGGCGTTTTATGGCCTCCATCTCTATCGCCATTTTCTTGATGATGGTATCTTGGTCTCTCAGCTTGTCTTCCAAGTGTTGAGTGTGTGAATCTCGCCGTCGGAGACGCTTTTTTGGAATGACAGAGCGCCCAAAACTCCTTGCACACTTGTCTCGCGCATCCCTGGGAAGTCTTTGTGCGGAGGTCTCCAAATCAGCCATCGTCGGAATGGCGGACAGGCCATCTCTGAGCCGAACGGACTCTGGCGTGATGCTGTCGATGGCGAACAACGGAATGTCATCGTGGTTCGCCATAAAAGATGACCAGAGAAGCTTGGAGGACAAGGTTTTGTCTGTCGACTTCCCACAGACGGCGCCAATTGTACGGGAGCCAAATATCTGATACCACCCGTACTCCTCGCGTCCAAGCTGTGCCTTCCTTTGATTGACCTGTGAACACAACAGAGGTGAGCTACCCGGCGGTGTATTACCGGAAAACCCCTCCGACGGTCAAGTTAGCATATGCTCAGAGAGAGAGAGAGAGAGAGAGAGATAAGAGAAGACTATGTGCTAGAGTTTCTCTCACCAGCAGATGTTCCATCCCAGCATGGGGGCGCAGTCACGTTTATATACCTTCTACACATGCCTCTGCATCCATTCGCCTTCTGACGCGTGGACCTGCTCTCCTACGTGTCAGCACAAATACAGCTAAACACCACCAAATCAAACTGCCAAACGGCGCTGGCGTGAACGGACAGCCCGGCGGCGCTACCCCACCTTCTTACAACCGTGTTACCTTCCGAAACATACAACGCTCCTTGCCGAGCTTAGTAACCCTCTGTTATGACCGAGCTCTTGCTCGGTTGGGCCGGTCTTCGGAGGATCTTGCTTGCGATCTAAACGAGCGCACAATACGAACCGGTTTGGCAGAGAATCATCTCGGCCAAATCGGGTCTGGACTTCAGTCGAGCAAACTTCCCCTGGAACGGCCCAGCCCAGCTCGGCCCAAACATGCTTGGTCCAATCTCTGCCTGGCCACTACCACAGCACAAAGCCATGTTATGAAATCTCCCTCATAGTGAGGAAGAAGATGAAGAGAAAAAAGAAAAAATAATTAAAAATTTGGAAAGAAGATAAAGAGACTTGAATAAGAAAAAATGTATATAAGTAATTAGGGTGTATTATGAGAAAAAAAATAAAATTATTTTAGGGTTTAATGTGTATTGTTTTATTAGTAAATTTATATTAGGATATAATAGGAAGTAAAATTTCAAAATTTTTGTTGGACATATTGAGTTAATATTTGAGTATAAATAGAACCGCCCACGTAATACTAGTAACCTAAAATTGAAGTCCAGCCTAATATTCTTTAGTTTCAATACACAACACAAAAGGCCCAAAAAAATTTAGGGGTACAAATTTAATTATAAAATATAATGGGTGAGGTTTGTAAATACCAAAATCTTATCAATTTAATTCCTAGTGCATGGAATCTACAGTCCAATAGGTTTTAAAAGGGTGAATCACTAATAAATTTCAAAATATGATCTTGTAAACTGTTTAATTCTTCTTTTTTCTTTATGAATTCAAAAGTCCCATTAAAGTGAAAATTATACAAAAGGGTAGTAATTTACATGTTTAGGTTTAATTTTTTAGGGATAAATGTGGGTTTTTTCAAATGTGAAATTACACATTTAGACAATCCGCACTATAAAGGCTGTGAATTTTCCCTCATTCTGGAACAAATCTCACATTACGAATAAGAATATAACACTCCAACGTAACATACTAAAACTCCTTAGTGTACTTTTTCCAAATGAAGCAACGTAACACTCTAAACTTTTTTCAAACATAACACTCCAATGTAACACACTCCAATAATGTGACACACAAAAAAATTTCTTAGTATATTTTTTCCAAACACCAATTAATGTAATCTCAAACGTAACACTCCAATGTAACACACATAAAAATACTAAAAAACTACTTAGTGTACTTTTTTCAAATGTAATACTCACAGTTTGAAATTATACATTTATCTAAAGCTCACTAGGGAATTTTTATACTCCTTTTTGGAATGATTTGAAGAATCCCATACCTTTTTAAAATGGTTTGAAAAATTCCACATCCTTTTTTTTTTTTGGAGCATTACATTGGAATATTACGTTTAGAAAAAGTACACTAAGAAATTTTTGTGTGTGTTACATTGGAGTGTTACACTAAAGAGTTTTTTTAAAGTGTTACATTTGAAAAAAAGTATAATAAAGAGTTTTTTTGAAGTATTACATTGGAGTGTTACATTCGGAAAAATATAATAAGGAGTTTTTTTGGAGTGTTATATTGGAGTATTACAGATTGAAATTATATATTTACTCAAAACTTACTAATGAGTTTTTGTACTCCTTTTGAAATACTTGAAGAATCCCATATCCTGTTAGAATGTTTGAAGAATCTCACATTTCAAGTCATTTTTATACTCCTTTTGAAATGTTTAAAAAAATCTTACATTTCAAGTCATTCCAAATAAAAAAGATTCCCATATAAAAATTCATCCTAAATTTGATTCCCATATGTTGTATATCTTACCTTTATAGTAGAAAGAAAAAATATAATAGAAATAAGGGTATAACTGTAAATTCAATTTTTAGATAATATATTAAATATACCTTTCCAAAATCAATAGGACCAATTGGCCTATAAGAAAACTCTTGGAACTAATCGGATCACCACTCATCAAAATGGGATTTATAAGTAAATTTTCCATTTTAAAAGAATAATAATAATAATTCAAATATATGGAAAAATTTATAATATTAATTATTAATATTTATGGGGATATTTACCAATAAATCCCATCTCACAAATAAGTATTCTAATTAGTCCCAACTTTTTTCTATTGATCTGTTAAGTCCTATCAGTGGGGAGTTTCTTTCCGTGTGGCCCTATTTTTGATTTTGGTAATGTTTTAGTAGACAGTTATACCATTTAATTAATTTGACAGGTAAGATGTGATACTCCAATGTGACAGGTATTAATCTCACACTCCAACGTTGTGACACTCCAGAAAAATTAAAAACTCATTAGTGTACTTTTTCTAAATGTGACAACGTGACAGGTATGATGTGACATTCCAAAACTTTTACTCTAAAAAAAATAATTTCTCCTTAGTGTACTTTTTCAAATGTGATAGTGGCAAGTATGATGTGATACTTAAAAAAAATAAAAACTTCTTAGTATACTTTTCCCAAACATGACAACGTGACAGGTATGATGTGACACTAAAAAAAAATTCTTTAGTATACTTTTCTCAAACGTGACAAGTACGATGTGACACTTTAAAAAAAATAAAAATTCCTTAGTGTACTTTACTCAAGCGTGACAACATGGCGAGTATGATGTAACACTCTAAAAAAAATCAAAAATTCCTTAGTGTACCTTTTTCAAACGTAACAAAGTGATAGGTATGATGTGACACTTCAAAAAAAAAAATTCTTAGTGTACTTTTTCTAAACGTGACATGTGACACTCCAACACCAACACAACAACACACCTCACGTTAGTGCACCTTGCTGATGTGTGACATGTGGCATGTGGCAATCACCAAACCCACAATTAGAGTACAAAATGCCTTAGTGCACTTTGCTGATGTGTGACACTCCATTATGTGTCACGTGACCGACCTCATGTTACACCCTTCAACTTAGTTCCCCTGTGCCACACGCGCCTAAACCCCCTCCCTTCACATCTGCCTGTATCACATACATTAATTTGTACATTGATGGCAATTATGTCCTTTCACAAAGGACGGGACTAAACGGAACATTAAAACAAAAATAGGACCAAATGGATCATAAGACCAACATTTGGGATTTATTAGTAACTTTCCTTTTATTTATAAAGTTTATCATTAATATGAAATTAATTTTTAAAATTCCCACTAACTTGTGTTTTCCCCTTATCTATTCCTAATTACAAACACTACTCTTAACTGAGAAGCAAAAGAAACGGGCGGCGAGTACAATACTATAGGCGATGAAGTAATGGTGCGGCGTTGTATCACCGATGATGAGTCCTCTCTCTCTGCCCTAAATCTATTTTTTGTGCTCTAATTACTTATTAATATTCATTGTTTATTTATTTATTATTATTATTATTATTTCTTTATATATTATTGAATTCATTGCTTTTTTTTGATTTGAAGACTTTGTTTAATTTTGATTTGTGCTTTAAATCTAATTTTAGTGTCCTAATTTTTTATCTAATTTTTTTTGGCAATAATTATGTTAATTTTTGTTTAATTTTGACTTTGTCATGCTTTTGTTTTGCTTGGATCACATATTGTTGTCAATTGTTGGTGAATTGTTGTGGTTGTTCTTTGGATTCTTTGCACACTTCCTAGTTCTTTCAAAAAGATAGCGAGTGAAATTTTATTCGCACACTTTACAAAATTTTAAATTTTATTGTCCAAAGTAATTGGTTCATAATTTTGAATAGAGACAATACACTTTAAAATTTTATTTTATTTTATTGAGATGAATCACGCACTTTATGAGTATGTTGACAAAATCATTTTCTATGATAGCTATTTTTTATTTTATTTTTGAGCTCGTCTAGATGACTAAGTTTATTTGAATTGATGGAAAATTATTATTGATGTGGAGAGTTAAAAATATCTTGGTGACCTTGGAATCCAGTGTAGTGTTGTTTGGATGGATGTGTGTCTCTAGCCCAAATTGAATAGAGATTTAGAGCGATTGTGGATTGCCAAGTCTCTGTAAGAGCAATTCTAATAACCGCGTTAAATACTATCTAAATTTGTTTTGTCAAATGTCTCGAATTTTTATTTAATCCATTATATTAATTAAGTAATCCTAAAATATCATGTAACATTATTGAGAATGCATGATCATATAACTATTTTACTTTCTTGTATATGCAAATCGTGAGATGAGTCATGCTTAGGGGAGAGGAATCGTGTTGCAAACTTAGTTTAGTCTAGACGATTCGTGCCAACCGAAGATGATTCGTGCTTACGTTTTGAATATAATCATCCTCTTGACAATGATATCGGGGCTTGTAGCCATGATACATCATTATTATCCGGGCCATTGATTTGTTAGAATTGGGTATTTTAATTATATGATATGCGATTAGTAGTGGATTTGACATCCTAAGTCTCTCTCCATATTCGAACAACTCTCTTTATTTGTGCAATTACTTTAGTTTTAATTTAAATTCTCATTAGTAAAAATCAATCATCCTCTCTTCAAATTAAATTTAAAATTACCAATCGAATTGATACAACTCAGCCCAAAATCCTCGTGGTACGATCTTGGACAATCCACTGTTCTACTGAATTAGTATTTTGTTTAATTCTTTATTTTTGATTGAAACACAATCGATCAGGTAGTTTCTTTACCAATCTACCCATCTCTAGCATGTGCTGTTATTGCCACGACCAAAACAATGCCTCTGTTTATCATCGACTACCTCTTTGGTTCATCAATGATCTCATGGGCTTTGTCACCGATCTCATCCATCTCTCCGACAACACACTGTTTGTAAAACCTTCCATTATAACAACAAAATGATTGTTATAATATAATTGACTATTAAAAAAAGAACAATTATATTTCTCTTTTGGAATTTTCATATTGTATGACACATATAAAGACTTTTGATAATATATCCAAATCAAAAATTGAAATTTTGTGCATAAAAATGATTAAAAAACTTTTAAACTCAAATTCTAAAAATTCCAAAAGTAGAGAAGAGAGAGAGGTTGTCGATAGAGATGTTAGGGTTATGAAATTAAAGAGAAGAGAGAGATAGACATAAAGTAGAACTAAACTAACCTTCTTTAAAATCTAACTTCAAGAGTGAGAACGAAGCCCTTATGGCAATCGGAGTTGGGTGGTGTGCCTAGAATCAACCGGAGGAGAAAATTACGGCGATCGGGGATGGGTGGTGAGGTGGTGAAATGAGAGAGAGGGCTTGCAGCTACCGGAGTCGGAAAGGACGTAGGTGAGTTGCGGTGGGAAAGAGGTTAAGAGGGAGGAAAAGTAGACCTATGAGGAAGAAAGAAACTAAAGAGAGGAGGTCTGTTGCCAAAGGTGAGAGAGATTAGGAGTGGGATAGAGAGAGAAGAGCAGTGGGAGGGAATTTGTCTGGGTGAAGCATGTAACGCCCTGCAATTTTATACCGGGATACACCACAACAAGCCTAGAAACATATAGAACATCCATATTTCTCATTGAACTAAGATCTAAGAAATTACAATTTCAAAGTTTACATTTTTCCAAGATACTTTAAACTCATCTCCAAGTTCAATGAACTAGATGACATTACAAAAGAAATAAGCCCTAAAAGCATACGAGATAATAAGGCATTGCCTATACAATAAAATATATTTACAAGTCTTAGCGCAAAACTTCAAATCTTGAATAACAAATGTTCTTGAGCTTTCACTCCTAAACTGAATGACCAGTTACTCCAAATCATCATTGTGGAGGTACTTCATCATTTCCTGAAAAATTAAATAGGGTTGAGCTATATGCCAGTAGGAATACATTTAATCAAGTATTTAATCATTGGAATAAGCCCATGACACCATTGAGATGAGGCACGATAAGTAATTAATATACACACAAATATAGTCCATTATGTAAACGAATCTAACAGTTGAATAATCAGATTTCCATATCACACTAACCATCATCAAATCAGAAGGGAAAGTACACCATGAGTCCCTTATAAGAATCTGAATAAAAAATACAAGTCACTTTTATTTAAAGACCATCCCCACATTTACCAACTATCATACGGCAGGACGTGGGCACCCAAAAACATTTTAATACTATCCCCATGTTTACCGACTATCATACAATAGGATGTGGGCACAAGGGCGGACCCAGAATTTGTCGATGGAGTGGGCTAATATTAAGGTAAAATTATACAATATATTATAAGTATAACCACATAAGAAAAAAAAGAATTTAATAATGTAATCTAAATTAATATTAAAAAAATCTAACAAAGTTGTGCTCGATGAGTCTTTAAAGATTCAAATTCATCGATTACAGAATCTAGATCAATTTTCAAAGTAAGGTCTCGTTCAAGGTAGAGAGACAAGCAATCGGCAAGAAACTCATCCCCCATTGAATTGCGAATGGCAGTTTTAACATGCTTCATACCCAAAAATGCTCTTTCCGTAGTTGCTGTAGAAATAGGAACGATTGACATAAGACGAATCAATTTGTAGATCATGGTGTAATGCTCGAACTTTCTTGTCACAAATAGTTCTCGGCGCAATTCGGCAAGGGTAGATATCTTATGAAACTCGGGATCACAGACAACATCAAGCTTATAATGCATTAATTGACATCTCAAAGCATGGATGTCCTGAGAAGTGAAATCTTGGGGATAAAATTTCTCGGCAAGATTGCAAATATTATCCACATTAAAAGATTTAAAATTGCCACTAGGATCCAAAGCCGAGCTAAGAGAAAGAAGTTCCACGACCCCATCATTAAATCTATGTTCTAACTCTATCAATTGAAAATCAATTGTAGAGTTGAATATGTCAAAGTGATAATGATGCTCAATTGTAATGTGATCTTGTTGATGACGACAACTTGTACCTCTTTCATAAGGAGAACTCATATCATGCATCGCAATGTTATGTCGATTGCAAAATGACACCACATTTGCAAGAAAAGTATCGCAATCATCTTGCCTAAGTTTTTGAAGGAGAGCTTTTGTTGTGGAGACTAATTTCATCGCATTTAAGATGTCTTGAGTTTTCTGTTGCAAGGCTTAACAAAGTGCATTCACGATTCCCAAAATGTTGTCCATCAAGTGCAAGATGAATATGAATTCAAAGCTCTTCATTACTTTGTAAACACCATTAGCTTGCCCAAAAATTTGTTGATTTGTACTCTTATTGAGAACTTTCAACAACTACACAAGATGCCTCATACATATTAATCAAGTTTCTAACAGATTCATAATGCGAGCTCCAACAAGTAGCTCCAGCTCGATGCAAGTTACCAATTTGATTGGCCTCTTTACCAGATTGACGCTCACCACTAGCCAACATGTTTTCAACCTCACTCCTATGAAAAGATTTTAACTTACTAAGGCACTTTGAAGAAGAAGTAACAAGATTGACAATACAACTCAAGTGAGAAAAAAATTACCAAACATTAGGCTCATCTTTTGCTGCCGCAATTAAGGCCAATTGCAGACGATGTGCAAAGCAGTGTACATAATATGCATATGGGGAATCTTTAAGAAATAAAGCTTGAAGTCCATTCCATTCACCACACATATTGCTAGCAGCATCATACCCTTGACCACGCATGTTTTGAATAGGGAGATTAAATCGAGAAAGGATATTCGATATCTCTTTTTTAAGAGTCAATGCATATGTATTTTCGACACCCATGATATCAAAGAACTGTTCCCCTAGCAAACCATCATTCTTGACGTATCTCAAAATAAGGGCCATTTGTTCTTTTTTAGACTCGTCTTGGGATTCATCAACAAGAATACAAAAATAACCTCCTGCAACTTCATCAAAAATCATATTCCTATCTCTGTTAGCAAGTATATGCAAAATCTCCTCTTGGATCTTTGGAGAAGTGTATTTGGCATTTTTGGAGCATTCTTTAATATAATGCTCTCAAGTGCATCATTCCCTCTCGCCTTGAACTTTAATAATTCAATTAGATTACCTTGATTCAATGAAGTCGAGCTTTCATCATGACCTCTAAAACCAAGTCCTTGAAGAGCAAGTACTTGAATAGTTTCAATTGTTGCCTTTACCTGCATTCGATTCTTCAAAATTTCTTCTTTTGATTGCGCATTCAACACTGTTTCAATGTGTTGGGAAGATTTCTTTAAATTGTCATGACTAATAACATAACGACTATGTGAGAAAGATGCAAGTCTAACATGAAGCAAAAAAACACATTTGGATCCATCATTTACTCTCTTCCAATTGTTAAACCTCTTATCAACAAGTGCAGAACGACTGATCGACTTATTTGGCTGATCAAACAAAAAGCATGAAAAACAATATGCTTTATCCTTTGAAGGAGAATACTCTAGCCAAGTAAATTGTTTAAACCAAATATGTTGGAATCGGTGATTCTTCTTTCCAAATGAGGACCTAGGACACTCAAGTTTAGGTTGATAAGGCCCCAAGTTCATATAAGCTCATCTAACCTCATCTCGTTGATTAGCAGAATATTCACAAATTTGCAAGCGTAAACCAGGATCCCATTCAATAACAGTTAAATCAAATTCGCTTGGTTTATTTGCTTGAGACATGGAAGGCGGCGGTTGCACATCAGAAAATGAGGTTTCAACAACATTGGATGTTGTACTCCTAGACTTCTGTTTTGATTGGTAGAATGAGAGAAGGGTTTTGCCTTTTTTGAGTGGTGGAGGTTCCATTATTTATAACCTAAAAAAAAAATAGCCTTATTTAATATTAAACTAGAGTATATTCACAATAATTTTAAATATTAGGGTTTTTATATATATCCTCAATAATTTTTATTTAGGCTTTCATATTTTGATATATGTCCAAAAAAATTGTTCAAAGTTTAAAAACTAAGAACAATATAGAACAAAAAGGTTAAGAGAAAAAAACATTCTTTTGATTAAGAGTAAAAAAGATTAAGAAGAAAAAAAGATTAAGAAAAAAAAATCCATTCAGGCCTTGAAGTCAATAAATGTCAGATAAGATTAAGAGCAATAAGATTAATTAAATCAATTCTCAACCAAAATAGATTAAGATGAAAAAAAAGAAAAAAAAAAAAAGAAAAAAAAAAAGGTCAAGAGAGAGCAGTACCTGTACCACCGTGAAGAAGAAAAGGACGTGAAGAAGCGTAAAGAAGGTGCAGAAGCATAAAGAAGGTGCTGTATGAGGTTGCTATTTATATTTTTGAGCTGCCTATTTTTTGGGCTGCCTCTTTAAATAAATACAAATTTATTGGGCTGCCTATTTATTTTTTTGGATAAGTATTGGACTATTGTTGGGCTGTCTATCTAAAAAATAAACAAAAACACTATTGGCCTTTATTTGGGGCTGGGCTGAGAGAGGTTGGGAGGTTGGGTTGGGCTAGGCTAAAAAAAAAATTTCTACAGATTTTTTAAATTTTGGGCTGGGCTGCAGCCACCTATGCCCAGCCCTAGTTCTGCTCTTGTGTGGGCACCCAAAATCATCCATTTTTCCACTTTTACCGACTATAATACGGTAGGACCAGTGGACACCCAAAAACATTTTCTCATATTAGTTCGGCAATAAGCTCAGACAGGGCAATTGGGTAGCGTAACTCCTCGCGTAGGTACCAACACAACACAACCACATTAAAACCGACTCTTAATTTGGACTCATGCTCCATTTACCAAAATTTTATTCAATCAACAAGTATTCAACATTATACGAGATGAAACACAACACAACACTCAAGAAGAACCAATTTCCAAGTCACAATTTCATTGTCATAACAATATTATCCTTTATTGTTCACAATATCCCAATCTAAATACTACTTTCTACCTAGTTGGAAGTTAGGGTTATTAGTCACATTTGGGGCTTCCTCTCTATTTTTATATATGTATATATATATATATTCTCAAACCAATATTCCTCTTTTATGTAAAACTAGATGAAATTTTAATAACAATTGAGTAAAATGCCCCTTTTGGTTAAATACAAAATTTAATTCAACTCAATCATTTAATCAAGCCCTATAATCACAACAATACCTTATAAACTTCTTCAAAGAAAGAAATACGAGGTTAAAAGTAACCCTACCTCAAGCTTTGAGCAAATATACCTAGCTTCTAGAAGAATCTTTCGCATAAACGAGATCCAATCGATAGGAATGAAGATCTTCATGTGTACTTCACTCCTTGCAAGTGATTTCAACTAGATCTTAGAGGAATGATGAGTATTTAGGACAAGAAACTTAGGGTTTTTTGGGCTTGAGACAAGAAAGAGAAAGAAAGAAAAGAAAAGTGGAGAGAATGCTCTAGAATTGTCCTTTTTAAAAGTTGAATTCGTGCAGACCGCTCGAGCAGTCTTTTCATCGCTCGAGCAGTGAACAACATCTCTCGATACTTTTGTCTACAAAA
>JAPPVO010006764.1:0-29750 GCA_030407325.1 Camellia japonica | reverse complement strand
CCAACTGTGTTCCCCCTGTCAGAGACTAATGTGGTCCCGAGGAGGAACATCAAAAATCCCCGGGCATACTACTGTATAGTCTCAATGGCTGAGGCGTAGTCCTCTTGTACTGCTCGGCGAACCAGGTGTACCTGACTCTGCTTGATGATCTGTCGATGGCGGACGGGCTCCGAGCAGATAAACCCAAGCGGCCTCCCACTTACCCATATCGGCATTGTATGGGATCGGCCGGCCTGCCACGTCGAGGCCCGTCAGTATGGAGAAGTCATATGGGGTCATCGTCATGTCCCCAGCGGCTGAGAAATGGAAGGAGTTGGTGGTGTCCCACCATCTCTCTACAAGTGCGCCCAGAAGGATCTTGTTCACTGGATGACACGACAACCCCATGCAGAATGGGCCAAACCCTGCCTCGTCTACAATATGTCGGACAGCGTCCGGGAGCTCCATATATCACTCCCTCGCGATGATAGATCCGTACCCCCGTGTGAAACGGGAAGATACCTGCATTCAGAATGAACAGATGTATTCAGTTCAGAATGAAATATATGAGCTGTGTGTTCAAAATGAAAAGTATGCGCTGTGTGTTCAGAATGAAAAGTATGAGCTATGTGTTCAGAATGAAAACTATGAGCTGTGTGTTCAAAATGAAATGTATAACCTGTGTGTTCAGAATGAAAAGTATGAGCTGAGCTGTGCGTCCAAAATGAAAAGTATGAGCTGTGTGTTCAGAATGAAAAGTATGAGCTGCGTGTTCAAAATGAAAAAAAATGAGCTGCGTGCCAATGAAAAAGTGTACTGTGTTATGGACTGCATGTTCAGATTGAGCAGTGTACTATGTTATGAAAAGTGTACGTGTTATGAACTGCGTGTTCAGATTGAGTTGTGTGCTATGTTACGACAATAAATCGAATACTGTGTTATGAACTGCGTGTTCATGTTTGAGCATGTTTGTTAAGCTTATGTTGGCCATATCTTAGCATGTATTTGGGGTTATTTAGCATGTCATACCACTTTTTGGTTTGGTTTTGTCACCTCATGCATGCCTTGTACACTTGTAGTGTAAATTTCATAAACTAGCTTTGTATGCTTCATGAAGTAGCATGTCATTCTAGCTTGTTTTGAGTCTATCTCAGCATGTTCTTGGTGTTGTTTTGCCATGTCATACCTCTGTTAAGGTTTGTTTGGTTGGCCCTTGCATGCTCCATGCACTTGTAGTGCAAATCCATGAATTAGCCTAATGTGTCTCATGCTTTAACATGTCATTCTAGCATGATTTTGGCTTAACTCTAAGAAGCTTTTGTCCATGTTTTAGCATGCTCTAGCTCTGATTTGTGTTGTCTTGGTCATGCATGACTTGCTTTGTATAGCCTTGGTTCATTCTAGCTTGTTAGCTTTGAGTCTTAGTCCACTAGCATGCATTACTTGGCCTATTTAAGTGATTTGGCATCATTTGAAATGTTATTTTCAGTCCATGTAGTGTGGTCATACACTTGCATTTGTCACTTATTCCATGCTTTGAAGGGTTGGTCCTTTATGCCTTAAGAATGAGTCATTGCGTATGCCTTCATGCCTAAGCTTGTGAGCTATCATTTCAATGTGTTTTTGGGTTATTTTCCATGATATAACTCTGATTTTTTTTGGTAAGTCATCCCATGCTTGGTCCTAATAGGTGTAGTGCAATCCTCCCTTTTGGCCTTGTATGCATCATGCCTTATGCCCTTCATGTTAGCTTGTTTTAGCTTTGGTCCATGCATGTTTTAGTATCATTTTAGCATGCTTTAGGACTATTTTTGGTTGTACTTGCCATATGCTTCATGTTTTGCATAGCTATAGTGCAAGTGCTTATGCTAGCTTTGAGTTTTGAGCACCATAGCATGCTTCATTTGTGTTGTGTACATGATTTGGCATCATTTATCATGACATTTCAGAGCATATAGGGCTGCCATGTTCCTTTTCTTTCACTCTTTAAGTGCCTTTGAGTGTTGTGCATTGTTGCCTTGTTTGTGGCCAAGTGTGTATGCTTGCATGCCTAGGCCTTTGAGCCTCCATTTTAGCATGTCTTGGTCTTTGTGGTTGGTTCATGCCTTTGTACCATGTATTGCATGCTCCCTTTGTAGTCCTCTTTACTAGCTTTAATGCTTAAGGACCCCTACCATGCCATGCTTGTGTTGTTTGAATGATTTGGCATCATTTCTTACTTAATTTAGAGCTTATAGTGTTGTCACACTTCCATGCTTTTCACTCTTCAAGTGCTCTTAAGAGTTGCACCTTAGTGCCTTAATTGGTGAGCCAATTGGCATGCATGCTTGTATTATGTTTTTTGTGCCTTCACTTCTTAGTATTATGGCCACTGATTTAGGCATGACTGAAGTCTGTCCATTTTGGTTTAAGTCCATTGAGCATGTTGGTTTTTGTGTTGTTTGCATTGTGCATGCTTATGTTATATTGCATTGAGTATGCCATATTGTTCATTGCATTAAGTATGCCATCTTACATTGCATTGTGTATGCTATGTGGTTATTTGCATTGTGTATGCCGAGTTGTTCCTTGCATTGAGTATGCATGCTCTTAGCATTGGTAGTTTGATCATGTTGCGTTGCATGTTGTAGCATATGTGTTGCATTGCATGTTGTTGCATGCTTGTCCCTTGCATGTTGTTTGCATGCTCATTGAGTTGCATGCCATGTTACTTGTTGCATTGTTGTTTGGATTAAGTGTTAATCTGAGCACGAGAAACGAGGGACATTTCATACTTGAAGTGATGAAGCGTGCCTCAATTCTCGGTCGCCAACCCTCTTGATCATACATGATAGAGTTTTAGGCCTTATGTGTTTACTTGTGCATTCATTTTACATTGAATTGTGCAATTTGGCTTCTCGGCCATCATGCATCGAGATGCGTGATTGGTGGCCCGAGGGTCGAGAACCACACTCCCTTGAGCTTATGAAATGATAGGGAGGGTGGTTGTGCACACATATATTGCAAATACATTGCCATGCCCTTTCTTGCTCTCTGTTGCAGCAAAGTGGAGTCTAATAGCAACAACTGGTCGGCCGACCAGTAATACTAGCTGGCCGACCACTTTTTCTGGTCTTCAGCAACAAAAAGTGGTCGGCAGGTGGTCTCCAACCTCAACAACTGGTCGGCAGCCCTCCCACAGGTTCCCATGGTGGAGTTAAAGCTTTCTGGAGCTTGGTGCAAGGTTCTGAGAACAATTGTAAATAGAGGCAAGTTGGGGCATCGCTACGGATTTCCAAACGAGGCGACCGAGCATGCATGCATTCTTCTCCCTCTGAGGACCTTGTTTTACTGCTTTACTTAGCTAATTTGCTTAGCTAGTTTACGCTTTGGTTTTGAAATTAATTAGCTAATGCGTTTAGCTGCTTATTTGTTTTGTAATAGCTTAATTAGTTAACTAGGATTAGTTAATTAGTTTTGTGATGTAATAATTAGTTTAATTAGCTTAGATTAGCTAGTTAGCTTCTTATTGGACCCTCCTGCGAGAGGGTCAATTGTTGTAATAAGCGTGCGTGTGTGTGATGCATGTCTTCCAACCCCCATTTCTTTCTCCCTTTTACTTAACCACTTACGATGGTTAGTTTTAGGGCATATTTCGATTAGCATACCTTATGCTTCGCATGCGTGCATCCATTCATCTGTATTGCATGCACCGGGCTCGGCGCATCATACTAACTGCATTGTATTTCAATACATTTACTTGAATATGTATTCAACAACATGTTATCAAGTTGCATTTCACATGACATCTTAGAATAGCCGAGCCTATCTGAGTTGCATTTTTGCATGTGTTGCATTAGCCATCTTAACATGAACTAGGATCATGCATGATTTCTAACTAGTTCTCTTTTTTGGCTTGTAGTACACGTGAGTGTTTACGCTTTAGCATACTGCATGAGATATGTATGTTGCCATGATAGCCTGCTTGCCATGAGGCTAACTGCTTATGTGTTTAATTGCTTGAATGCCTGTGGGTGAAGGTTGGATTGCTTGAATTGGAACAATTCATTGAAATCCTCGTCTTAGCCTACTTGCGAGTAGCAAACTTCAAACCATTTTCACAAATGAACATGCAATGTTTTGTTCCAACTTAGGCGATCTAGTCTATACTTGTTTGCTGTGCGCATCACATAGTAATTCTAGGTTAATAACCAGAATAAGAACACATGTGTTTTCAAAAACAAAATATCATGTTAGTAAAGGCCAATCTTTGATCGGGCGAGCGGTGGTGCTCATTGCATGACCTTCCCCTCTCGTACCCAAGTTCCCGAGCCGAGGCAACTTTGGTAATGACGGACACGTGGCCTTAGGCACGAGTCAGGGTTTCCTAAATTCCCCCAAAATAAAATATTTAGGTGGCGACTCTGTATCTGGCAAAGCAGTCCATGTTTGGCACTTCTTTATAAAAATCAGTTTTCCAAAAACGATTTGCCGGATTTGGACTCTTTGGTGATTTATCGATCTTACATTGCACTTTGTGATATTAGATTCAGAACCGTGACATTGAGTCCAAACTTGTAGTAGCTAAAGAACAAAACGATTTCACGCCATCTCGCGCGTGGAGCCGGGAGTTCTCGGGGCGGTCTACAGCTATATTATTTTTATAAATATTATAAATATTTTTTTAAATATTTAAAACTTAAAAAATTATTTTTTTATTTTAAATATATAATTTTATTTTAAATATTTTCTTATTTTAAATATTTTATTTTATTTTTAAATATTTTAAATTTAAATTTTTTTGAATGGCCCATATATATCTAAATCATAACAAATTAATTGGCCAATATTTAAAAAATAACAAATATTTTTTTAAAAATAAAAAATAAAAAATAATTTTAAAGAACAGAATAAAAAAAATTTTGATTTTTTTTTTTTTTTTTGTGGAGTTTTAAAGATAGAGTTTTGAAAAGATTTGGTTATGTGTTTTGAATTTAGTATTTGATTATAAGTTTTGAAAAGAATTTAATTTTTTTTTTATTAGAATCATTATTTCAAAACTTAACCAAACGTTATCTTAGTTGTTAATTGTTAGATTAGCACTAATGAAAGAAAACCTCTCCACCCTTGGCAAAGCACCTAAGCACTTGCATTCTCTTAATTCAACCCCTAAAAAGAGTTGAACCCATGACTTCCATAAGGACTAAATCCTGAAATTGACATGGTAGTCAATTAGACCTAATCTAATTGATTATTATAAAATGTTACATTATCCTCAAACAAAAACTCATAATCTGTCAAATCAATATCAATTGGTGCACTAACCTTGTCCTTTGTGTCACCCTCACCAGCAACCCCTTCATCTCCTTGAACCCCATCCGTGTCATCTTCAACACATATTGCTAAGATCTCATTATAACCTTATTACTTGAGAGTATTTCACCTTCTACTGAAACAACCATCAGAGGATCATCACCCTTTACTACATAAATGACTACAAATCCTCATATAACTTAATTTGATGTCATTTTGACCACACCAATATCGATTCGATTTGATCTCGATTTGATGTTATTTTGACTACACCAATGTCCGAAGGATACCCAGCGACCTGTAAAACATTTCAATGTTGGTCCCACTTCCCCCCACTGCTACATATATATCTCCAATATCAAAGAATGATATTTTATCTATGTCAATTGTCAATATAGCTTACCACAATCCACTACCACATTCATAAAATATGCTGATATTCATAAAAACCAATATGAAACACAGTCTGGGGATCACAATCTAACTACTAGTGATAATAAATGACAAAAGATTACCATAGATGCAAGCACTCAAAAATTGTAACAATAGATGCAAGCAAAGCATATAACTATAAACTAGTCACACACAGCCGAGGTTATTAAAATCAGGATATTATGTGGGATCGTTGGAAAAGATTTGTAGATTAGATCGTAGAATCGGATCAAAAATTATAAGATTCTATTTTTAATGTAAAATAAAATAAAAAATTATCGATAATGATAATATATGTTACGTAATATTAAAAAAATTAAAGAAAAATAATAAATTTGATATAATGCGTTTTTTAAGTTAACATAAATTAGAAAGGACGATTGAAAAAAGAGTTTATAGTCAAATTTTTTTATATATATATGCACATATACATACATATATATAATAAATAAATAATAACAAAAAAATGTATAGGATCGGGATCGTAATGGAATCGAGATCATATGTGATTTTACACAATTTTATAAATAGGATCGTAGTCACTTTAAGATCATACTAAATTGAAGATCCTAGTGTGATCCGAATCGTTTGACCCAACTAAAATCGTACAATCGTAAGATCCTAAGATCCGAATTAATAACCATCCACACAGCACATGCAAAACCTAGATAAAAAATTTACATTTTCCCTTCAATATTTTAGAGATTGTAATCACCACTGATGAGATTTCACCATTACCAAACCTCTGTAGTGATCTTGGCTGTATTACTCGAAATCAATTCACTTTTGGAACCCTTATATTTTCTCCAAATTTCGATCGATGGAACACCAAGTGGAGAAAATAATTAGGGAAAAAATGACTACTAAAAGTTAAATATTTAAATGATGGTACAATTGTCTTTTTTATGTTACAGTTAACAGAATTATGATTTGCAGTTTAATCCAAAACTATATGAAAGTCCATCGCAAATATATTTGAAAGTCAGGAAATAAACTACTCAAGAGCACTATCACATTGGGGCAATGCCACAGAGGTCCAGTTCAGTCTCACATTGGGGCAATGCCACAGAGGTCCAGTTCAGGTCACTGTGAGCCCATAGCGCTTCGGATCTTCCAAAGAATCAACTGACTTAAATTATTAAACGATAATATATTGCACAATACATTAAGGCCTCATTTTGTGAATAAATTATTTTAATAATTTTTTACTTTTTATTATAAGATATGTAAAAAAAATAATATAATAATTTATAATTACTTTTTAACATTTTAATTAAAATATATAATTAATAAACGAGACCTAAACCTCCATTTTATTATCTTCTGGTTGATTCGTGTGGCGTAGATAGAAGATGCCAAATTAATAGTCAAACACAATGTATGAGAAAACAAGTTAATAATAAAAATATGTAATAATGCATAAATAAATGACTAAATAAGCTTTCCTCACATATACTATACCTAATATATAAGATCACTGTCATTTTGACTTCTTGGTGATAAGGGTTGTATTGAGCTGGGTTCATTATTATGAGGAAACTGACAATGATCTTATATAGTATTTAATATTTTGTTTAATATGGCAACATAGAAGAATCATTTTAACAGCAATTCACACAATTATTCTTTCTCAATTCTTTCCGAATATGAAATTTTCTTACCAAGTCATTTTTTATCGGTCAGAAACACATTCCGAGAGGATATGGGGAAGAAAATTGTGGGTGAATTATTAATCTAATTTTAACTCTATAATATTTTGAAAGTCTAAATTAAATTAATATATTATTAGATCCTAATAGCTAATTCCCATGAAATCCTATTAAAAATAAATCCTAATAAAATCATCGCTAAAAATATTTTTTTGTGACGATTTTTTACATGTCACTAAAAATTGACAATTAGTGATATTTTTCTATGACGAATTTTTTAAACTGTAGTTGAAATTTGAAAATTCATGACTTTCTTATGACGATTTTTTTAAACCGTCATTAAAACTTATAATTAGTGACTTTTTTGTGACGAAATTTTCAAACTGTTGCTGAAAATTAATAATTAGTGACGTTTTTTAATAGTGTTTGATAAAAAGCATCATTAATTATCATAGGACTTATTAAATAATAAGCCCATATATTATGCCCTACACATAAATCCCCTTAATTTTAATTAAAATTATTTAAAAATTATGTTGCGACGTATACAATGTAATAGAATAATCTTTTATCTATTGTGCTATGAAAGTATAATTTAAATAACCACATATGATGTTAAATTAAAAATTATTTTTAAAGTGAACACTCACTTTGATAATAAATATGATATTTAAGTTATTGGGAGAATTAATAACTTCAAATTCAATAGTAATTATAATTATTTAATTTAAATTTTCAATTTATTTTTCAATTGATCTGTCAAAAAGTGAAACTATATAAAAATTAAATAATTTAACAAGTTGAATAGAAAATATATTGTGACATTTGTATAGTTCAAAAAAAAAAAATTCTTAAACATTATGATATAGAAAACGTAACTAAAATGAACATGTACGATAACTTTATATATTATTAATTATAAAATTGTAAGTTTTATTAACTTGCAATTGATTAGTTCATAAAATTAATGTTTAAACAAAAATTAAATATACGGACAAAAAAAAAAAAAAAGCTTCAGTACGTGGGAATCAAAACTTATTAACAGAATTAAATAATTTTAGTTTAATAGATGATTAGATTGGGAAAATCGTAAGATTCTTTAAAATTGGCTATATTTATATAAATAGAAAACTTAATTGGATAAGTAAATAGAATTGGCCAACTTTAATACCCTAATTTGCCATTTTAAAACCAATGGAGCTGTTTTATTATATTATTTAATAGTAAGTGTAATAATTTTTTTTAATTTAAAATAATTATAATTTTATATTTCTATTTCATAATTATTAAATATGTAATAAAAATATTCTATTACATATATCGAATGGTAAGGATCAAAGTCCAACAATATGCAATGTCAACCACATAAGAGAGGGAGAGAGAGGGGCCAAAATTGCTTTTAGTAATATATATATGTATATAATCATTATCATAGATTTTTAGAATTTTATTGCCTCTAGTCTATAATTGGAGACCATTGTTTAAGCATGTGGGGTCTATCGTGTGTTCTATTTCGATAATTTGAACTGTTCATTATGTCAAGTACTTCATGTATGTTATTCATACAAAAATTAGATCGATCTAATAATTGTAATATATACAATTTATCGCAGTTTTCACCACAAAAATGAACTATAATTGTGTTTTTAAAAATAATCAGTGTGTTTGGTTTGAGTTTTCTGGATTAAGTTTTTTGAAAACTGAGTTTTTTGGTTTTCGTATTCTTTTGTTTTTAGTGAATATTTTTTAAATTTTAAACATTTTTTTTTACTTTTTTAGATGCATCTTAGTTAGAGGTATCTAAAAAGTAAAAAATTTGTGAAAAATATTTTAAAAAGTTAATAAATACATAGAAATACAAAAAAATGTACTGAATTAATTCTTATATTTTTTTTATATTTTTTGTATTTAGTGAATTTTTAAAAGATTTTTTTTACGATTTTTTTACTTTTTAGGTGTATTTATGTTAGGTGTGTTTAAAAAGTAAAAAAATTGCTTAAAATATTTAAAAAAATTCAGTAAAAACAAAAAAACACGAAAAATAAGAAAGTAGAATTTACTGAAAAGTGTTTTGGAAAACTAATAACCAAGCACAGTGCTCATTTATTTTTTGGTGACAAATGAAATAAATTAAATATGTTACAATTATTGGATTAACTTAATTTTTATATAAATGATATATATGAAATTCTCAACAAAATTAATAATTTTTTTTTTTGATCAGCAAAACGAAAGACTTTATTGATGAGAAACCATACAGAGTATGAAAAGATACATCAATAAAGAGGAGCTTGGAGCTAAGCAAAGCTCCAACCTCCTAGATTATATCATCAAAACAAAACCTGTAACGAGTCTCACCGGCACAAACAATGCCCGAACTAGAGGCTATCCACCTCCTAATTGTTTGTATTTCATTCCTAAACTATTAATCTTATCTATTTAATTTTTATAAGTTCCTAAGTTTAGTTCATGTAATCTAATTAGAGACCATTGTAGCAATTAATAACTGTAAAAACCTAATTTAATAAGAAAAAATTCCAAATTTGAATAACTTAATCATATATTTAGGCCTCGTTTGGGAACATTCTAATTTAGTAACTTTTTGGCTTGGGATGACTTTTTGGTTTTTTACGAAAAAATGTGCAAAAAGTAGAGAGAAAAGAGAATCTTTGACTTTTTGGTATATATGAATTGTTGACTTTTTGACTTTTTTAGTAACTTTTTGACTTTTTAACTAAACCAACCTGTTGGCAAACGAGGCCTCAGAGACATTGACGTGAGCTGGGGTAATATTTTAGTATTGTTCGAGCTCACTGTAGTATCTTTGAGGTGGGTAGCATTATATGGCCAGTCACAAAATCAACAAGCTCTGATCAGCCATAAGTGGATCATTCAATCTTCAGGTGTTCATCAACTTCATGGAACAGTCCAACCAATATGATGAGCATCTTTCGTATGATGTGCTGCCTATCATCCATACACAAAAAACAACTAATATTAATAACATTAATGGGACCAGTCACCCTCTCACACGTGCATCGCTCTAGACCAGTGTTGTGTTGTGGTGATAATATATGTATAATCTATGGTTCGTCTCATTTTAATATATATATATATATATCATGTGTTGCATTCTATGATGTTTTTTCATATATTATACATATTCTTCTTATGTTTTTATGACTTCAGTAATCTTTCATTATGAGTTATTGTGCGTACCGGATTCCGCACTAGATGAAAGTGGATCGGGGCTCCGCACTCAGTTGGACTATCCAAGGACCGGGACTCCTGCCACAAGAAGCACCGTTAGAGCTGCCCAGCCGGGGTTGGCCGGATAACCCCTCCGGTGTGGGAATTAGCGATCGGAGAAGGAGTGTAAATAGGGTTGAATTTGTATGTAAGTGTGGTTTAGATTGGAATAGTTCAGTTACCTTCAATGTGAAGTTCATGTTGTATATATAGTGTTCCTTACTTGCTTCTCAAGGTGGTTTCATGGAGTGTAGATGCTGCCAGGTGTCCTTTCAGCATTGCTCCAGGTGGGGGACCACTTGGTAGTTGTCATTGATTGCATATTCTCATTGTAGGCATGCTGATAACAAACCACATTCCTTTGGTTTAACAACTTCCGTGATTCTAGGTGTGGGGGACCAGCTGAGGTGGCAACCTGCACATGCTTGCACTCACAGCTCCCACGTTTCCTTGTGAGGTTTCTTCAGCTCGGTACTCATGTACTTCAGTTCGGTACTGATATGCCTCGTCTTGGCCTTTTTCAGGATCATTCATGGAGATGGGCTGGACCATTATCTGTTCGGCCCACAGATTCCGTTTCGCAGCTCGGCCCAGACCAGCACTACGGCTGGGCTAGCCTTTCCGCTGCGGGTTGGGCCCAAGTGCTTGAGGACTTGGGTGGACTGTTGATCATGAAGTTGGGCTCAACTGGTCTGTCCATATACTCATCTGACCCACTTGGATTTGGACTTTGTCGGATTGGGCCGGCCCAAGGCTTGGACCTGACCCATTTCACATTTAGCCCCTTCATTTGCCCCCTAGCTCGCGCTAAGGTTCCCCTTGGGGGGAGCTATTGTTCTGCTTTCCAAGCGTCGCGTCGTTTTGGTTCTCCCCCAGTTCGGCCTTGGTGACGGTTCAATCCTGACTCACAATTCTTGCATGCGTCCTTTCATGTGACACGTGGCGACGTGTGATAGGTGTGCAGAGATAATGCGTCGACTCCATACCGAAGGTCGTGATTCGTGTGCCTGCGCGCCGACTGGTGTAATAAATGCTCAGGCTATCAATTCAAATCCCTCGATTTACTTTTCTCATTCCTCTAGTGAGTTCCAAAGAGAGAGAAAGAGCTTCTTCCTATTCCTCTGGACCGATCTCGCTGGTGCTCTGCTTGGGCTTCTTCGCCGTTGATCCTGCTTCGCTATCACCGTTGTGATCTCTGTAAGTCCTCTCATGACTCTTCTTCTCTTTCCCCTTTCTGTTTTAATCATCTTGTCTGGCCCACTTACTGTCCGTGTCCCATATCCTGTTATCTGAATCCTACTTCCGTCCCATTAGGTTGGTCGAATGGGGAAGTTCCATTCCTTGGTTGATACCCCCGAGGCCATGGCTATGTTCCGTCTGGATTACAATATTCCTCATGACGTTACCCTTTCACTGGCGAAAGTAGACGCCAAACGTATGGGTACGAGGAACACCGTTGCCTTTCCCATCGCGGCAATAGTCGAGGGAGGGGTTCGGTTTCCTCTTGACCCGTTAGTGCGCCGTTTTCTGCATCAAGTTCAGTTAACCCCAATGCAAGTATCTGTGAACCTTTTTCGTGTTGTTTGCGGCGTATCTGCCCTCAATAGACGACTGGGCCTGAACCTTGACATATGGGATATCTTGGGATGTTACACCCTTTCTCATAACAAAGACCATAGTACATACTACCTGCGTGTTCGCTCGATTGATTGTCACTTAGTTACTGGATTACCTGATTCGGATAAACACAATGACAATTTCCTACAAGTTGGTGGAAATTGGGAGTTCCCCGCCGGAACCAAGTTTCAGTCTGAACGGATGCCACAGAAAGACGGCTACCCAGGTCCAGGCCTCTTCTTTTAATGCCTTTGGTGTTTCTTACTCTATTTTGAATACTGTTCTGATGGGTTGCTTTCTTTTTGCAGAGTCCTCCCGTTTCCGACGGAGGCCGAACCGAGAGAATGCTGAAGCCATCAAAGCTGCCTTGAGGTATAAAAAGAGATCTGCACATGAGTTATTGGACTACCAGTCAACTTACCGTTCTGTTATTCCAAAGAAGGCAAGGCTCGCTGCTGCCCTTCTGGACTCTGATACCGAGACTGACACGTCTCTCACCCCTCTGGTTTTGAGACGTCGCAAGAGTCAAGATGCATTTTCTGAGAGAGCACCCTCTCCTGCCCCCAGTTTCGCAGGGAGCGGGTCTGTGGCGAAGAGAAGGGTGTTGGTGGATTTGGAGGCCGAGGCCTTCGGAGCCTCCGACGCTTTGCAAACCCCTCTGGAGAAGACCGAGGTGAAGAGCCTCATGGAGGTAAAGATGGAAGTTGGAGCTTCTGGGACCCCTGTGACTGCTGCCGAGCCCTCAGCTTCAGTCGCTGCACGAGCAAAAAAGAGGAGAAGGGAAACCGGCAAAGCAGTGGTGGGGGAAGCTTCTCAGGATCCTGCTGAGGATGATGCTTTTGAGAAATGGGAGCCGCCAATATCGTATGAGGGCAGGCCCATTTCCACCTCTGATTCAGTTGTCGCTTCACAAGATTTTGCCTTTAATTTGACCAAGTTTTTGTTGATGCCGGTTGATATGGCCGACCATAATGGGCCTCGTGACATTCCTATCTTGAAGGGGACCCTTCAAATGATGACTGCTGTAAGTGTTTTCTTCGCTTTACTTAACTTCACTGTTGCGTTGCTGTCTTCCTTTTTTTTTTTTTTAAGTTCCTTGTCGTCCTTTGTAGTGTATCCAGAGGATGCACCTGTCCATTACCCGTGCTGAAGAGCTGGAAAGGGCCGTGCTGGAGGCTGCAATGGATGTAGAGAGACTGACGGTGAACTTGGAGTCAGAGAAGGAAGGACGCTGAACCGCTGAGAGGGAAGCCTTTCGTTTGAACAAGATTGTCGCTTCTGCTGAACAATCGAAGGAGGCTGCCATTGGGACACAGGCTCAACTCGAGGGGAAGGTGGCCGAACTGGAGGCCGTTATCGCTGTGATGGCTGCCGAGCGTACTGCGCTGGAGGCCAAGCACTGGCAACAAGGCTGGGATGAAGCTGGGGCGGCGTACAAGGAGGAGGTTCTAGTGCTGCGAGACAAGCTCTTTGTGAAGGGTTGGACGAGTGCCTTAGCCGCTGCGATGGTTCCTGAAGGCTCCTCCCTGTATCATGATGTCCCTGTTCCTTCGAAATCCTTGGGTTTGAAGACTATTCCTACCCTTGCTGTTCTGCCAGACGATGTTTCCCCAGAAGATGATTCTGTAAGCAAGACCCAGAGCATGAATGTTGCCGCTAAAACGGTGGACGTTGAAGGGGTTGAAACCCTAGAGACCGAAGCCACGGGAGATGTGGTTAAGGTGGCTCCTACTTCTCAGGAAGTTGGAGCTTCCTCTATTTTTCCTCCCGCAGATGGCCTGGACAAAATTGCTGATGCTGCTCCTGAGTTGCCCACTGTTGATGAAAATTGACGTTAAAAGGATTTGAACTTTTTGCTTTCCTGTTTTGGTGAAGACAATTTTTCCTTTTTTTTTTTTTTTTTTTTTTTTTTTTTGCTGCTGGTTGTGAGGCCTTCTGCGCCTTTTGCTGGATGATATAGATTTCTCTTTGAACTTGCAATTTGATGCTGTTTGGCTTTTATGTCTGAATATATTCTATAATGCTTGCCCCCGGCCGAGCTCTGTTGGGACCTTCGGGCCGAATAGGTGCTCAGTCTGACTCTATACAGTCCTTAAATAGATGCTCTGTCTGATTTCTGTACTGCTTGCCCCCGGCCGAGCGCTGTTGGGGCCTTGGGGCCGGACTGATGCTCGGTGTGGCATTGAACTATTTGCCCCCGGCCGAGCACTGTTGGGACCTCAGGGCCGAACTAGTGATCGGCGTGGCTAACGGATATGTGGTATGGTTGTGCTTTGAGTTCGTAAGTGGGTCTTACTTAGGTCCAGGTTGGTTTTGAAAGAAAACAATTGTTTGCCCCCACCTGGAGCTAAGTAAGATCGGCACTGAAGAGTTGTCCCTTGTATAGAACTGCTTGAGTCTGTTTCAACTTTGATAGTACAAGTGCATTTGAATGAGAGAAATGTAAAGAGAGATGTCTTACTCAGGTCCAGGTAGGTTTTTTTTTTAAAAAAAACAATTGTTTGCCCCCAGCTGGAGCTGAGTAAGGCTGATGCTAGAAGTTTGCTCTTGACGTAGCTCAGTTGAGTTTGTTCCAACTCTGCTTGTTTGAATCAATACTGAAGTGTTGATGTGCTGATACTTAAGAAGTTCTGTAGATGCAAAGATGTGTGCTTAAGATATGTCAGTGTAGTTTCCACCAAGCAATTCCACTTGGCTAAATAGAGATATTTTACTTAAGATACATTAGTGCGGTTTCCACCAAGCAATTCCACTTGGCTAAATTCCAATTTAGTTGCCAAACATTTTTCCACCAAGCTATACCACTTAGCATGTTTGAGTGCTAACCAAATTTAAATTCCGTTCAGTCGTTCTGAAACTGAGCCATTTGGGTTAAAACCAAAGTTAATTCCGTTTGACTAACATCAAAGCTAATTCCGTTTGGTAAAGACCAAAGCTAATTCCGTTTGATACACATCAAAGTTGATTCCGTTTGGTAGAGACCAAAGCTAATTCCGTTTGGTAAGAACCAAAGCTAATTCCGTTTGGTAAGAACCAAAGCTAATTCCGTTTGGTAAGAACCAAAGCTAATTCCGTTTGGTGGGAGCCAAAGCTTATTCCATTTGATAAACATCAAAGCTAATTACAAGAATTGGATAAATCTGAGAGGAGTGGGAAAACATTTGCATTTGGTCAACAAATAAGTGCCTTTACATCCTGATAGAGAAGTTAGGGGATGATTCTATTGATAGTATTTCTTGAGGTTTGCTACGTTCCAGGGCCGAGGTATTGCTTTGCCGTTCAGATCCTCTAGGTAGTAAGCTCCATTTCCAACAACGGCTGTGATTTTATAGGGACCTTCCCAGTTCGGCCCAAGTTTGCCCTCACCAGGCACCCGTTTGTGATCCATGACTTTCCTCAAAACCAATTCTCCTGGTATAAATTGCCTTGGGAAAACTTTTTGGTTGAAACTTCTGATGAGCTGCTGCTGATATGCTTCAAGTCTGATCAGTGCTGCCTCTCTTCGGCCCTCTGCCATATCCAGTGCTTGCGCGATAGCTTCCTCATTACTGGAGCTTTCAAATAATTCAGACCGAAGGGTTGGGAGACCTACTTCGAGTGGGATGATGGCCTCCATTCCATAGGTTAAAGAGTAAGGTGTTTCTCCTGTGGGGCGTCGTGCTGTAGTTCGGTAGGCCCATAATACGTGAGGTAACTCTTCAACCCACTTGCCTTTGGCATGTTCAAGCCGCTTTTTCACTCCGTTGATAATGGTTTTGTTCGACGCTTCTGCCTGACCATTGCTCTGCGGGTACGCTGGAGAAGAGTTCCTATACTCAATTCTGAGGTCGGCACAAAATTTTCTGAAGATCTTACCATCGAACTGTGTCCCGTTGTCCGCAATCAGTACCCGCAGAATGCCGAAACGCACTACCACATTTCTCAAAACAAATCGCTTTGTGTCTGCCTCTTTGATGCTTGCCAGTGCCTCAACTTCAACCCACTTGGTGAAATAGTCGGTTATAGCAATGAAGAATCGCCTGTTCCCAGTGCCTCACGCCAGTGGTCCAACAATATCCAGGCCCCATTGCGCAAAGGGCCATGGGCTGGTGAGTGGAGTGAGAGTTTTGGCTGGCTGATGAATGAGTGGAGCAAACCTCTGACATTTGTCGCACCTTTGTACATACTGCTGTGCATCTTGTTGCATTCGTGGCCACTAGTACCCGTGAGTTAGGGCTCGGTGCGCCAGTGACCTTTCGCCAACGTGGCATCCACAAATCCCATCGTGAATTTCGTAGAGAACATTCTCGACGAGATTTGGATGCACACACAGGAGGTAGGGGCCAAGGTAGGAACGTCTGTACAGCTTCCCAGACGGTGAGATCCAGAATCGAGCTGATTTATGCCTGATCTTGTTGGCTTCCCTTCTGTCTTCGGGGAGTTTACCAGATTTCAGAAAGACCAATATTGGATCCATCCAGCTTGGCTCTAAGTTGTTACAGAGGACTGGAGATGCAATACTTGGTTCTGGTACGAACTCAACCCAAACTCTTCTGGCATCCTTTGTCCACTGATGAGCCTAGGCATGCCAGAGCATCTGCGTGGCTATTTTTGTCCCGACTGATTCGTTCGTTCCACTCGTATGGATTGAAATTTTCTGAGTAGGTCTCTGGCCTTGCCTGCGTACATATAGCCATTCTTTCATCTCGAGTTTCATAGACCCCAGAAAACACTGTTTACCACTAATTGTGAGTCGCTGAAAACAAGAAGCTGTTCTGCACTGAAGTGTTCGGCGCTACACAAGCCAGCCAATAACGCTTCGTACTCGGCCTCGTTGTTTGAAGCCTTCCAGCCTAGCCTGAGAGCCTGTTCCCAGATAAATCCTTCTGGAGAAATAAGAACTACTCCTGCCCCCGAGCCTCGATTATTGGGCGAACCATCGACGTAGAGTTGCCAGATGTTTCCAATAAAGAGTTTCCATGCTTCCGAAGCGCTGGGTTTTCCTTGTTCGGTGGCGCATGGCACCTGTGCCGAACTCAGATTCCCCGGTTCGGTACTCTGGATGGAAGTAAATTCTGCGACAAAATCCGCCAAGACCTGAGCCTTGATTGCTGTCCTGGGTTGATACCGAATGTCAAACTCACCAAGTTCTATAGCCCACTTTGCCATTCAGCCAGAGAAATCGGCTCGGCTGAATACAGATCTGAGGGGGAATTTAGTGAGGACATTAATGGTATGCCCCTGGAAGTAATGTTGCAACTTTCTTGAGGCGATAAGCAGCGCGTAAGCTAACTTTTCCAGTGGTAGATACCGTGTCTCGGCATCTAGTAAAGTCTTGCTAACATAATATACTGGTCTTTGTTCCTTGTCAACTTCTCGAATTAATACTGCGCTCACGGCGTGATCTGAGACTGCTAGATAGAGGTACAGCTCTTCTCCCGGTTCTGGAGTGGACAGTAGAGGGGGTGTACTGAGGTATCTTTTGAGACTCTGCAGTGCTTCGGTACATTCGCTACTCCATTCAAATGCTGCCTTTTTCCTCAAGAGCTGAAAGAAGGGCTTCATCTGATCTGAGGATTTGCTAATAAACCGATTCAGTGCGGCCGCCATTCCGGCTAGTTTCTGCAGTTCCTTAGACTTTGTTGGCACTTCAAGATCCTGTATTGCCCTGATTTGATCCGGATTCGCTTCAATTCCTCTGTGAGTGACCATGTATCCCAAGAACTTCCCTGTTCCTTCCCCGAAGGCGCATTTCGAGGCATTGAGGCGAAGCTGGTGGTTCTTCAGGATGCTAAAAACTTCTCTCAAGTCTGTGGGGTGGTTTGTAGCGAACTTTCTTTTTACTACCATATCGTCTATATAGGCTTTCATGGTTTTCCCCAGTTGGTCTTTGAACATCCGGGTGATCATTCGCTGGTAGGTCGCCCCGGCGTTCTTGAGGCCGAACGGCATTACTCTGTAGCAGTAAGTCCCTCTCGGAGTGATAAACGCTGTCTTTTCTTGATCTCGACCGAACAGTGGTATTTGATGATAACTGCTATAAGCGTCCAGAAAGCTCATGCGCTCATGCCCTGCTGTTGAGTCTACTAGTTGATCAATGCGAGGCAATGGAAAACTGTCTTTAGGGCAAGCTTTGTTCAAGTAAGTGAAATCAACACAAACTCTCCATTTTCCGTTCTTCTTCTTGACTACAACTGTGTTAGACAGCCATTGCGGGTACTGAACTTCTCTGATTGCTCCCGAGGCCAAGAGTTTTTCGACTTCGGCAATTACTGCTTCGGTGTGCTCAACTGAGGATCTCTGACTTTTTTGTACGATGGGCCGAGCTGAAGGATTGATGTTGAGCTTGTGGCAAGCAAATTCTGGGTCCAACCCTGGAGTATCATATGCTGACCACGCGAATACCTCCATATTTCCCTCAGCAGTTCCAGCAGCTGAAGTTTCTCATCAGCGCCTAGCGAGGTATCGATAAGGAAGTACTTTTCTGGGTCGTCTTCTCTTACCAAGACTTTCTCCAAATCTTCTACCATCTTTTCCTCTGGAGTTCCCCCTACATCTTCCAAGACTGGCTGTCCGGCCACTTCTACCGTCTGTACCCGATTACAGAGCTGCTTTGCCTTTAATGCTGCCATGAAGCAATGTTTGGACGCAACTATATCCCCTGAGATCTGCTCTACTCCGTGTTCCGTTGGGAAACGAATGAGCTGGTGATAGGTTGAAGGGACTGCTTCCATTCAATGAATCCACGGGCGGCCAAGTATGGCGTTATAAGGGGATGGTGTATTAATAACCAAGAACTCTATCTGGAGGGCTTTTGTCCCCGCTATGACTGGCAATACTATTCTGCCGAGCGGCCATTCCGGCTGTGAATTGAAACCGACCAACGGGGCTGCCACTGGGGTGAGATGCTGCTTGGAGAGGCCGAGCTTTCTGAACAAATCATAATACAGTATGTCTGCTGCACTGCCCTGATCTACTAGGACTCGTTTCACATCAAATCGTTTCCTAATCCCAACAGTTATTATCAATGCATCAGTATGTGGGTGCTGTATGCCTTCTAAATCTTTACTAGTAAATGAGACAGTGCACAGGGGGGATTTAAGTACGGTACGCACCTTTTTCGATGCCGGCTCTACTGACATGATTCGCTGAATTTGCGGAGCCTTAGCGATCTCTTCCTTCAGTGCCTCCTCAGATTCCTGAGCCGCTGTCCCATGGATCACATTTATTATCAGCCGGGGTGGATGCTCAATATTTGCTTCTGGAGGTGGGTTCCCCAGCTCGGCCACTTCCTTACCCTGATCAATGTATTCCCTTAGGTGCCCAGCTGCCACCAGGTCTTCCAAGTGTTGCTTCAGTGCCCTGCAGTTCTGAGTCATGTGTCCCCTGTCTTGGTGGTAGGTGCATCTGAGCTTCTGATTGCACCGAGCTGGATCTTCCAACATTTTTGGCGGCCAAACAAAGAAGGGTTCTCTCTTGATCTTCTCCAGGATTCAATAGATTGGCTCTTTGAACACAGTCACAACGGCTTCGTGGGATTTGGACTTGTCCACCTCATTTACTGCAATCCCTCGGTGTTCTCCTCGATCCGTTTTCTTCTTCTGCCAGGCTGCTTGTTCTGCTGACACTACCTCAATGGGGATCTGATCGTCTTCGAGACGAGCATACTGCTCAATCCTGGCGCGCAAGTCTTTCAAAGCTGTGGCCGGGCGCTTGGTAAGTGATTGTCTCAACTTACTTTCCGGGCGCAGACCATGTTTGAAGGACATGACGGCCATCTGCTCGCTGCACACATTTTCTTCCAGATCGTTATACTCTTCCCAGTATCTCCTAGCGTAATTGCGCAGCGTTTCCTCTTGCTCCTTCCTGAGGCCGAACAGCGTATTCGGCTCTTTTGGGATCTTAGTATTGGAGACGAACCTGGCTAGGAACTCTTCGGAGAGCTGCTTCCAGCCATGAATTGATCCAGCGGGGAGTCGATCGAACCATCAGAGTCCAATTTCTCCTAAGCTAGATGGGAAGACTTTGCACATCAGTGCCTCATCTCGGCTCCATAGGGACATCATCTGTCTAAAATGGCTGATATGTGTCAAAGGGTCCGATTTCCCATCGTAGGAAGTGAACTTCGGTGGAGTGAACTTCTTTGGAGGTCTCATGGTCTCAATCTCCGGAGAGAATGGCGAAGAGACGAGCCTGTCCAGTGCTCGATGTTCTCTCTGGTGAACAGTACGATCCAGATGATCTCGATATTGCTCGTTCTGCCTATTGCCAATTAGCCAAGTGCAAAGGTCCTGAGGAGGGTATTCAGTTTGTTGACTATCCGTCTTTTACCTCTTGGCCCTCCTCCGGCGTGACCCACAGGTGTGGCTACTCGCCGCTTCACTCTGTGCTGGGATAGGTTGGCTTCGTTGCCCGGAGTCATTCCTGGGGAATTTCTTTACTGGTAGTTCTCGAGACGAGCTCCTTCGTTACAAACGAGAGGGCTCTGCTTCCGTCGGATCACCCAACACCTTCTTAAGTTGAGCTTTCAATTCCTGTATCTCCATTCCCATGGAATCTATAATTTGATCTCTGTAATCCTTTTCCAGAAGGAAATGATGAGAAGAACCTCTGGCGAAGGTGTAACAAGCCCGCGGGGGACCTCGCTACAGCTCGGACTCGATTTGTGTCACGGTTCTTAATCTTGAACCAAAGAGTCCAAATCCGGCAAATCGTTTTGGAAAACAGATTTTTGAAAGAAGTGCCTAACATGGACTGCTTTGCCAGATACAGAGTCGCCACCTAAATATTTTATTTTTGGGAAATTTAGGAAACCCTGACTCGGTGCCAAAGGCCACGTGTCCGTCATCATCAAAGTTGCCTCGGCTCGGGAACTTGGGTACGATTTGGGAAGGTCACTCCGTGAGCACCCCCGCTCGCCCGGTCAAAGACCGGCCTCTACTAACCATGATATCTGTTTTTGAAAACATTGTGAGTTCTTATTCCGGTTATTAGCCTAGGTTACTATGTGATGCTCGCGGCAAACAAGTATAGACTGAGTCGCCTGAAGTGGAACAAGACATTTCATGTTTGTTTGTTTGCAAATGGTTTGATGGTGCTACCCGCAGGTAGGCTAAGACGTGGATTTGCCACCCTCGGGTGGGCTTAGAAAACATGATTTTGCCACTATCTAGTGGGCTTAAAACAAACATTTGATGAATTGTCCAATCCAAGTAACTCAGCCTCCACCCATAGGCATTCAAGGCAGTTATATCACATAAGCATATAGCCTCATGGTAAGCATGCTATTCATGGCAACACTCACACGCATGCAAGGATGCTAAAGCATAAAAACTCACCGAGTACTCCAAGCAAAAAACGGAAGCTTATTAGAAATCATGCATGATCCTAATTATACAGAAATGCCTAATGCAACGCATGCAAAAATGCAACTATAGCAGGCTCGGCTATTCTAAACATGGCATATGGAATGCTACAACTAACACGTATTCAATTTGGAATTGAAATACAAATGCAGTTTGTATGATGCGCCGAGCCCGGTGCGTGCAAAACAGATGAATGATGCAAACATGCTGTCATACTGTATGCTAATTAAAGTATGCCCTATATCTAACCATCATAAGCGGATAAATAAAAGGGAAGAAAGACGTGGGGTTGGAAGACATACATCACACTCACCCATACTTATTACAGTTATGCCCTCGCGCAGAGGGTCCGAATAAATAATACAGTCCCAAATACAAGAATATTACAGTCCGAATAATATACAAACTCCTAATTAATTAATAAATTAACTAAGAAAAACTGTAAACCGGCATGCAAGCCAGGGGCTGCCTTGACTCCGCTCCGGATAATGAAATGATGCATGTTTTGGGCTGTTTTGCGCAGAAATCCATCGGGATGCCCAATTTAGCCTCTGTTTGCAATGTTTCTCGAAATGCGTGCCAGACTCTGAGAAGTTGCTGATTCTTCATTTTGCTGCAACAGAGAGCAGGAAAGGGGCATAGCAATGTATTTCACAAATATATGCATGCCTCGATCCTCGTGCCACCAATCACGCATCTCGATGCATGATGGCCGAGGAGTCGGATTGCACAACTCAATATAGGATGAATGCAGATGAATGCTACAACAAAACCTAACTCCATCATGGGTAATCCGGAGTGTCGGTGACTTGGGAATTGAGACCCGTTCCGTCACTCGAAGTACGAAACGTGCCTTGTTTCCCGTGCCCAGGCTAACTCCTATCCCGAACACGATGCAATATGCATGATATGCATGAATGCAACTAAAATACAACCCTCGCATGCACAATGCTATGAAAATGAGATGCCTCGAAATGCGTGCACGCGGGCACGCAAACCGAGGCGATGATCCTAAGGCATGAAATGGCACGCGCAATGCAAATTGGACTTACACTAACACGAGTGGACCTCAGCCACACTCACATAAGAGGCCGATGGATGAAAATGAAGCGCCTCGAAATGCGTGCACACGGGCGATGGCCCTAAGGCATGAGATGGCATGAAATATGATATACAATGAGACTAAAATGAGATGTCTCGAAATGTGTGCCCACGGGCACGCAAACCGAGAAAATGGCATACGAAATGCAACAGGACTAAAATAAGATATGCGATGCAATATGGGCTTACACCAACATGAGAGAGCCTCAGCCACACTCACACGGGAGGCCGATGGATGAAAATGAAGTGCCTCGAAATGCGTGCACACGGGCGCGCAAACCGAGGCGATGGCCCTAAGGCATGAAATGACATGGAAATGATATGCAAACATGCAAATGAATTTTGGCACTGAAATTTGGGGGAAAACAGCCCCGAAACATGGCCAAAGTGCACCCGAAGCATGGAATGATCCCGAAATGCAATATTAGGCGCCCGAAATGGCCTATAGCCATGCAATGCATGCACAATATGGACATGGAATGAAAATACAGTATCAAGGAAGCCCCAAGACAAGCATTTTTCAGTCATAAAAAGGGCTAAACAGCAAGCACACATAGGATTAAACAAGAATGCAAAAATGGCCCCGCAAGAGGGGTATTGAAGCAAGTGATACATGCGATGCCCAAATGGAAAAGTACCCTTCTACAACACTGATGAGGGACTAAAAATATGAACATTTACAGTAGATAACATCCCCCAACTCAGTATGAAAACATGCTAAAAATGTCATGCAAGAACTAGGATACATAAGGCTATAACATGAGGTACCCCAAACATTCATCAAACCAGGAAAGACCCTTAATGAAATATGTCAAGAAGATCAAAATATGACTCTTTCCAGTTCTGATGATGGCCGAAAACAGAATCTAGATAAGCTTAAAAAAGCATGCAAAAATGGGGGCCAAAGAGGGGGTATAATGACAAGTATAACATGGAGACCCCCAACAAGGTTGATCCCTTCTACAATGTTGTAGAGGGACACAAAATAAGCTTACTCACAGTTCATGACATGCTCCAAAACAGACTACATATAAGCCAAACAAATCATGCAAATTTACGGTAAATATGAGAGATTATGAAGCAAGTGCATGATAGAGAGGCCAAACAGGGCTGAGCCCTTCTTCAATGTTGAAGAGGGACTCAAAATAGGCCCTCTAAAAGTTTACATTATGCTCGAAAACAGATCACTCATGGGCTAGAAATCTTATGCAAAATAATGGCATACAAGATGTTATTGAAGCAAGTGACAAATGGAGGGCTCAAACAGGGTTAAGCCCTTGAAGAAACATGAATAATAGCTCAAAAGAAGGACCCTTTCAGTTAAGGTCGGAGCCCAAAACAGTGAGCAAGTAGGCTTAAGAAATGAAGCAAGAAAATGCTACAAAAGGGGGAAATGGAGACTTACCCTTGAAGACCTCTTCTTTTCTACCTCTTGGCTTGAGGAATGTTGCTTCTAAGCCTATAAGAACCTCTCCTTGCTTCTGGAAGTGGAGTGGTGATGGTTGTGCTTGATGATGATGAAGAAATGGCACCAAACTTGAAGGAAATGGAGTGATAAGTGTGTATATGCCCCAACCAATGTTTGTAACCTTCCTTCTTGAGTTGGGAGGACAGCAATCTGGACAAGAGAGGGAGAGAGGACCCCTTTTCAAAGTGGAGGGAAATGAGCCCTTATTTCCCTCCAAATGGGTCCCCCGGATAGAGATATTTTTGGGGAAAACCAAAGCACAGCTGGAATGCACAGCATGGGGATCAGGGCCGGCCAGCTTTTTGGGCTGCAGGTGGCCGGCCGGCCAAAGGGAAAAATGGGCATGTTGAATTAATGGCCGGCCATGCTAGATTAGGGTCCTCCCATGTGTCCTCAACACAACCCTATGGTTGAAAATTGGCAACTGTGAACCAGGAGAGAGAGCAACCCACTTTTCCAAAGGGTTCAAAAGGGTCAAATGGAATTAATGGCCGGCCATAGCATATTAGGGTCCACCCATGTGTGTACAACACAAATATGTGGTTTGGGGTTGAAGAAAATGGCCCTAGGGTGTTCAACATTAGCCCAGAAGTGAGAAAAACGGGCGCCGGGGGGCGCCGGAGGAGCGTAACTGGTTGCTGAGACAATTGCTGGCCTCCCAACCTCCATTGATCTTCCTGGTGATAAAACAGAGGTACCTGCCAAAAATGAACGAAAACCGATGCAAAACGAATGCTCGGGGACCAAAACACGCAGTTCGGGGTCCCGAAAATAGGCTGTTAAGCACCGAAAGTGGAATTCGGCCACGAAGTGGGTATCTAAGACCCCAGTGTCCCTCGAAAGGGAGTAAATGAGATGCATGCCAAAAACCGGAGGAATCGGAGATGGTTGGGTGGTCCCGAACCCAGGCACACGGCCTGACGGCTCCGAAAATCGGGAACTGGGCTCCGAAATGGGCAAAATGGCCTACGGCCACGAAATGTAGCCCACGGCCACTGAGAGATGGTCTACGGGACCTCTCCCTCCCCTCAGGAAAGAAAACAGAGAAAACCGAGTCCGGTTCGCAAACCGAGGCAAGGCACAGAAGAGAGTTCGGAAGTCCGGAGGCAGGGCGCACGGCCGCGACTCTGAGACTTCTGAACGAGCACAATATGCAACATCACCGAGCGCTCAATCGGTGACGTCTGAGTCTTAAGGTCGGTCAAAAAAAGGGGTGTCTACAGTTGCCCCTCTTTGACAGAACTCGGAAGTCACAAGTGACGGGAGTGAATGTCAAAGCCCAGAGACGACCCATTTTTGACAAGGCCGAAGACTTAGACAATCATACAAGATGAACAGAGATATGCGCCCGCAGGCGTGCCCGCAGGCAGGGGGGCAAAATGCAAATGATAGGCGGGAAGATTTTGATAATTGGACTTACACGCTATGCGAAGCCGGTTTGAAGATTGGACTTATACGCTACGCGAAGCCGGTTTGAAGATTGGACTTATACGCTAAGCGAAGCCGGTTTGAAGATTGGACTTATACGCTACGCGAAGCCGGTTTGAAGATTGGACTTATACGCTACGCGAAGCCGGTTTGAAGATTGGACTTATACGCTACGCGAAGCCGGTTATCACTCATGATCATGCAAAGAGAACTGTAATGAAGCAATTATGCAAAATAAATGCAACATTTTAAGCGAATGCTAGGCAAGCAAGTAAACTCGAACCAAATTATACCTCATGCAGAAAGGATGTAAGAAAATTACTGCAATTCTCATTGCAAGTACAATGTGCATGTACAAAGCGAACGTGTGTGATTGATACACAAAGTGAGCATGTGTGATTGATACACAATGCGAGCATGTGTGATTGATACACAAAGCGAGCGTGTGATGGATACACAAAAGGGTAAACACAAAGTGTGATAGATGTACTAAGTGAACAAGGTATGATAGATACACAAAGTGAGAGTGTGTGATTGATACACAGAGCGAACGCGTGTGATTGATACACAAAGTAGGCATAGTGTGATAGATGTAAAGCAAGTGTGTGATAGATACATTATATGAACAAAGTGTGATTGATACACTAAACGAGCAAAGTGTGATGGATACACAAAAGGCAAGCACAAAGTGTGATAGATGCACTTAGTGAACAAGTATGATAGATATACTAAAGGTGAACACAAAGTGTGATAGATGCACTTAGTGAACAAGTATGACTGATATACTGAATGCAAACACAAAGTGTGATAGATGCACTTAGTGAACAAAGTATGATTGATATACTGAATGCGAACACGAAGTGTGATAGATGCACTAAGTGAACAGAGTGTGATTGATACACTGAATGTGAACACGAAGTGTGATAGATGCACTAAGTGAACAAGTATGATAGATATACTGAAGGTGAACACGAAGTGTGATAGATGCACTAGTGAACAGAGTGTGATTGATACACTAAAAGCGAACACAAAGTGTGATAGATGCACTTAGTGAACTAGTGTGATGGATACACTAAAGGTGAACACAAAGTGTGATAGATGCACTTAGTGAACTAGTGTGATGGATACACTAAAGGTGAACACGAAGTGTGATAAATGCACTTAGTGAACAAGTATGATAGATATACTGAAGGTGAACACGAAGTGTGATAGATGCACTTAGTGAACAAAGTATGATGGATATACTAAATGCGAACACAAAGTGTGATAGATGCACTTAGTGAACAAAGTATGATTGATATACTGAATGCGAACACGAAGTGTGATAGATGCACTAAATGAACAGAGTGTGATTGATACACTGAATGTGAACACGAAGTGTGATAGATGCACTAAGTGAACAAGTATGATAGATATACTGAAGGTGAACACGAAGTGTGATAGATGCACTAGTGAACAGAGTGTGATTGATACACTAAAAGCGAACACAAAGTGTGATAGATGCACTTAGTGAACTAGTGTGATGGATACACTAAAGGTGAACACAAAGTGTGATAGATGCACTTAGTGAACTAGTGTGATGGATACACTAAAGGTGAACACGAAGTGTGATAGATGCACTTAGTGAACACGTATGATAGATATACTGAAGGTGAACACGAAGTGTGATAGATGCACTTAGTGAACAAAGTATGATGGATATACTAAATCAATGAAGTGTGATACAGAAAACGAGAATGTGTGTGATGGATACACAAAATGAGTGAAGTGTGATTGATACACTGAGTGAGAGTGTAATAGATACACAAAAGTAAATAATGTGCGTGATAGATACACAAAATGAGAATGTGTGATAGATACACAGAAGTGAGAATGTGTGTGATAGATACACAAAATGAATGAAACGTAATTGATATACTAAGCGAATGAAGTGTGATTGATATACTAAGTGAATGATCTGAAATGGAACTTCTTTGAATGAACCATACATACAATAGCGTGCATGACTGAGAAGGAAACTTGATAGGTACAATGCATTACAATGCATGATGCTTAAGGAAAGCAATAAATGGACAAAGAGGTGCTTTAGAAAGTGCCTCATGAGGTAAGTGGCGGTGAACTGCTCTTCTCCGATGGGGATCTCCCCTTGTGCTCTTCGAACACTTTACCTTCAACTCACAGTACAAAGGCCCTGGAATGCTGACAAGGGTTCTACACATAGAATACTTTGGATGCTGCCTTTCTTCCTGATCATATTCACAACTTTCCCTATTCTCCAACGGGGTGACAGACTAGGTTGGTTCAGTATCCAGAATTGAGGTGCATACACGCTGTCTCAACCTATAGGGCTTCCATACAGATTTCAAGCCGAGGACACGCCCCTGGGTATTTAAACCAGACTTTAGTCCCGGAAATCCCGAACCTTTATGTTCTAGGCATCAGCCATTCGAACTCTAGTTTCCACCGTCGCAGTTGTCTCCTAGGAATCATTGCAAACATAGCCAAGATGTCCCTGGCGTGAAACGGTACTCGAGAAGAGCCCTTCCGATTGCCATTTGGCTTGAAGCAGACTTGATCTTGAGCTTGAGGTAGAGGCACACTCAACTTCGGAGCATTGACAAGGCCTGACAAGGTGCATACGGAATGCGATCTCGGAGCTTACTGAAGTTGGAACAAACTCAGATGCCCGACATTTTCCTCTTTTGCTTTTGCTTTGCAGTTCGGAACCATTATAGCTTCAGATAGGTCTTGGTTCCACTGTTCTCATATGACCTGGGTTGAACCCTGCGGTTTTATAAAAGAACAAATACTGTTTTGAACAAATGTAGAGAACGGCACGGCACTCGGAGCACAAAATGATTTTATTTTCGAAATTGAGAGATGAGTTTTCGACCAGGTATTGAGCCTACGACTGAACACAGCAAAACGACTCAACAAGGAAATAAAAGGCACACAACCTAGACACATCGAGTAACACTCGAAACGACCCAAAACAAAATCGAGATAAAACAAAAAGACACGACACTCAGACGTGCACAGGGAGCCTGTTTCACCGGGTAGTGTTTCCCACCCTTTCTCATTTGTGGTTCTCACATCACTCGGCCCTCAAGCTCTGTTTTTTCTGAAAAAGCCCTTCTCTCACTTTTTCTCTCATCGCACATCTCTCTATTCTTCAATCTCTCATTTTTCATCCCTCCCCTGGGTGGTTGATAGATAAACAGCAAGTTGTGGGCTCGTACCCCTAGCATGCTGCTAGATTCTCTTTCTTCCGCTCACAGCTAGTGAATTCCTCCCATAGAAGGGTTGCGCTACAACTGGGTGTGTAGCAAAACATGCAGCTAACAACAGTTGATGATGCTTTGCTGGGGAGTTTGGACGTAATAAGATCTGTCCAGGTGATGGAGTGGAATATCTTACCCCATTCCAGTTCGTGCTTCGCATTTGGCTTGATACCTCATTGCTTGGAGGGTGAGAGAGCTTTCAGCCTTTTACTGACAGCTTCAGCTGTGCCTTTTCTGGCAGGTATGATGCCCTTCTTGGCGAGTAGGATGCCCTTTCTGGCGAGTATGTTGACAATGGGGAAAAGACAGAACACCTGACTCAACTGTGCCCCTAGTTCATCATTTCGACCATTTTTTGTTTTTGGCTTTCTACTAAAACAATTTTGACCAAAATGAGAGTTAGATTAACATGCTTGTTCAATTTTTGATTTGAAATCACGCGAGTCAGGCTATGAGCACTGAAAATTTTCCTTTTTTTGGGTCCAAGAAATGGTCCAATTTTTGGAAAAGATGGAACAATTTTCGAGAAAATAGTCAACCTTAGTAAAAATTTTCAAAAACTATTTTTGCACACGGCCACTTGCTCAACGAGCATGAAACTTACTCCTGAGATGCACAACCTCGGATCCAAGGGAAAACTGCCCCGTGCTTAAAGAGAGCTGCATGGCAACGAAAAGTTGCCCCTTGTTTGAACGGCACTGCAGCGATTGATGGCAATGGAAAGTTGCCCCTTGTTTGAAAGGCACCGCAGCACATTGTAGTCAGTCCTCGGAGCGACGAACACAACCAGACTCTCGGTACAGAGAAGGCAAAGATGATTCAAAACATCACATGGACACAATTGATTTGGAAGTGTTTGTGGCTGGACTTCAGAATGAAGTTGCCTACGTATCCCAAAGATGGGAATCAA
>JAPPVO010006763.1:0-16232 GCA_030407325.1 Camellia japonica | reverse complement strand
TTTCAAAGTTTGACTTGGCCCGTGAGCTCAGCCCAAAGTTCGACCCATCGGCGAGCTCAAGGCCTAGGAAAGGCATGGTCAGCCCTGCCCCAACCCCGAGTCCAGGCCTAGGTCTGCTACCCTAGCCTGAGGCCCAGGTCTGCTACCCTAGCCTGAGGCCCGAATACCCCCTGCGTCTAGGCTTAAATTTTCTTGCATGTAAGCTGACTAGGCCTTGTCCGAATTTTGATAAGAGCTCGAACTACTCGACAGTGGATCGGCCTGAGCCTGAGCCCGGACCCGAGTGGGTCAGGCCAAATTTACTTCCCTAGTTGGCATCATAGGAAAATTTAAAAGGTATATTAATTTTGTGCATCTCCTCAACTGCTTTGTATTATGTATAAATATACATATGTGGGGTTTAGGGGTTGTTTGGGATGTTTTAAATAAATACACTTTTTGACTTTTTATAAAATATGAGTTGGGTTTGAAATGATGTGTTAAAGAGGTGATGTGACTTAAATAGGATAGTAACTTTTTATCTTTTTAACTTTTTTATAAGTTGCCAAACCTAGCCTCAGAGAGAGGAAATGAGTCTCTCTTATGGAGTGTGAGAGAATGGTGAAGAAATTGTGTAATGGAGGTAGATAAGGTGATAGAAAAATACTATAGGACACTGGTGAGCAAATGTTTAACTATCTTGATATGGGATTCCGGCAGTGGTGCAAGTTTTGAGTATTTTCTAGTTATTTCTCTAATTTCTATATATAGTGGATTCACCACTCTTTTGTGGATATAGGCATTTAGGTCGAATTATGTTAAATATTATGTATTTTTTTGTGTATACATATTTTTATTAGGTATGTTTTGTCAGGATCCAAACCCGATACTCGGAGATTCGGCGTTGCGACAAAATAATAACTGAAATCATAGCAAATTAATAGAGCAGCGGAGTAAAATAAAATGATATTCAAATCTTCATTTAAGTATAACAAAAATGTATACATTGGAGCTTTTATTCGATTGCAATAGTCGAGTTGTACTATGACTACAAAGTGTCTTGTGCTATGATAGAATGAGAAATATTATACAGTGAGCATGAGAGGACAAAAATTACCATGGATAATTATTTCAGCTAAAATATTAACATAACTTAATTTAAATAAATAAATTATTCAATGTGGCAGAAACTGAAATACAGAAATTATGTAAATAAATAACCATAATCACAATATAGAACAGAACAGAACAGAGGTTACTGAAGTGACAATTAGAACAAAAGTCAATGGATCCATGACAAACAGAGAACTACAAAGTGGTTAAACAGAAGTCAATGGTTATTTAAATCTCCCAAGGCATGTGACTCTCGTAGTGATATTTACAGAAAATAATTACTTACAAAATCATTGTCAAATAATTTCTAAAATTTAAACAAATATAACCATAGGTTTCATTTTAAACAAATGGAGTTCAGAAAATAATTAATGTAATTAAAATATAAATATATTCAAAATATATATAATGACTCAAGGTATAATACAACTCACTTTAATATTAATCCTTACTATTTTCTTTCTATGCTGATTTCGTGAGGTCCTTTTCCCTTAATCATTTTTCTTGTGAATTTTCTTTTATTTTTGTTGGCCTTCGATTCACCCCTTATATACTTGAGTTTTTTACGGGGTGACTCACCCCTTGTTATCTTCCTTGCTGATTCACTCATCTACACAATAGGATTGATTCATTTACACAAGGGTGGTGATTCATCCCATTAATTTTTAGATCATTAATAGCACTAATGAATTAAAAAAAAAAAAAAAAAACAAACTCAAGTCAAAATATCACATCACTTTGATGGGCCCCTGTGCCACATCATTAGTGATGCTCTAATGCTTCCAATTTAAAGCTCCAAAACATTATTGTTTACACAATAGGCTTAACAGATGGCTTTTTCTTTAGGTGGAGTTTTTTACAGGGTGACTCACCCCTTATTATCTTCCTTGCTGATTCACTCATCTACACAATAGGATTCATTCATTTTACACAATAGGCTTAACAGGTGGCTTTTCTTTAGGTGCCCAACGCATAGTACACCTTTCACCGTATTTTCTTTTTAGCCCAACTTTTATCATAATTTTGTGATTGTGTTGTTTTGGTCCCAAATAATTATATTAAGAATAAAGGTTGAGACCTCCTTTGGGGGTCACCCCTTTCATCCTTTTTAGTTTTGATTGGTCAACTTTTCTTTTCTTTTCTTTTCTTTTTCTTCTCACCCAATCTCCAACCTTCATGTGTGTGAGGGGTTGTGGGGTAGATGTTTTAAGGGGGTCTAAATTTATATTAATCATACTTTGAGTAAACCAATGCTGAATTAGATTACACCTTAGCCCACACAGCTACGTAATTATTTATATTATATTAGTCTTATTATTAAATACTTACACAATAACTCCTAATATAAATTAAATTCCACTTTATCCCATATCATCATAAAATTAATATTTATTTTACTATTACAGACTATTATTATTATTCTCATTAATAATAATGTTTAATTAAACTTTCATATGGTCTGATACTCGAAATTAAAATAATTCAATTAGTCAATTTTACCTTATTGAGAATTCCACAATTAAATTAGAATAAGAATTAAGTAAATATAAAATATTATACGTGGCGGAGTTGTCATATGTTTCCATTGTCACACGAGTTCATATTTTTATGGATGGGAATTTATTTTTTTCCTAATAAGGAAAAATAAATTAATTATAATTTAAATGTGATATTTTATCTTATTAACTAAAATAACATATTTTATCTTTATTAACGAATTTAATCATAAACTTAGGTCTTGTTCGAAAATAAGCTACTTTAGTAATTTTTTTATTTTTTACGAAAAAATATATAAAAAAATAAAAAAAAATAATATGATAATTTATAGTAATATTTTAACTTTTTAATTAAAATATATAATTGTGAAATGACACCTTACCTTCCAAACAATTGGCTTATAATTTGGTTTGAATATTTTACACATACTAAAAAAATAGAAAAAATATTAGCATAGCAAAGAATCTTTCTGACTGAACGTCTTGACATTGGTGAGAATTGTTTTGGGTGCAAGCTCACTAATTTGTAAATTATTTTAGTTGTACATGCTAAATTGTTATTTTGTTTTCAAATAAAATATAAAAATATATGTATTTGTACAAATTTATATTTATATATATATATATATATATATTCTATTATACATAAATTATAAATATAATAACTTGAAGTACACATCATAATAGAATTTTCTAAATATATATTATTGTATTTTTAGGAATATTTAAAATGATCTAAATAAATATATTTTTTGAAATTTTTATGAAAAGATTTATAAAAAATTAAAATTGATATGACTCATATAAATATATTTATTTAAATAAATACATTTATATAAATTATGCTAAACACCCCAACAGTACCGGATTCCTTCGAATCAATAAGGTATTTTGGAAATGATGGTTAAAAAATTATATTTTAATTTTTTTAAACTTTTTTATGAAAGTAGAAGAAAGTAGATTAAAAGCTGTCTTTTTAACCTACTCTCCAAAATCAGCCATTATCTTGGTACAGATTCCTTCGACAGTACATCAAATCAACTGAAATCAAATCTTGTCCCTCTTGTTCAAAAAAAATCTTCCAGTACTTTGATTCATTCAATAAATTATTTATTTATTTATTTTATACACATATATGGGGACGGATTTGAGAAATTAGTTAAAAATTAACTTTTAACTTTTAATATTTATTTATTTTAAATGATTATTTAGCATGTGTTAAAATAGTACATATTATTTTAACATATTATCTTATTTAGGTTATAATCGTCTTATTTAAGTTATATTATTTTTTTATCAGATCACTTTAAACCTAATTTATATTTTACGTTTTTTTCGTAAAAAGTAAAAAAATATACTAATTTTACGCTTTCCAAAGAATCCTTAAGTGATATTATTTCATATATTTTTTTTATATAAAAAGATAATAAAAATATCAAAAATATCAAAAGATTGATTTTTATGATCTTGTTTGTCATGATCTAAAAAAGTCAAAAAGTTAAAATGTCACTATCTTATTTAAGTTACATCATCTTATTTAAATCACATCACCTCTCTACTATATCACTTCAAACCTAACCCATACCTAACTCATATTTTATGTCAAAAAATACATTTATTTAGATCATCTCAAACCATCCTGACTTTCCAAATCCCCCAGAGTAGCATTAGTTGGAAAAATTATTAAAGTTTGTACAATGTAAATTTCAGCTAATGACTTTTATAGTTCTTCCACATGGGGTGGCTGACACAAGCTAAAATTATGGAAAATACTGTAAAATTATAGAAAATTCTATGATATAGTAATTTTTTGATTTTTTTTGTTAAAATAGTTACTCCTTAAATGAGGCCTAAAATAAAACATAAGTTAAAATAGTCAATAAAATAAAATGTCACATCTAATCTATAATCATTTCATTTTTTTCTCTCACAACAAAATTCTAGGATATACACTTTTTTTTTTTGCATTTTTAGTTATGATCTTTATGATTAATTGGTCTTGTTTGAGAAGAGGATTGAGTTAAAATAATTAACTAAAATAAAACCTAAGTTAAAATAATTAATAAGACAAAATGTCACATTTAATTTATAATCATTTCATTTTTTTTACAACCATCAAATTATCAACTAAAAAAAAAAAAAACCAACCAACTTCTCAAATACATAACTTTTTTAACCAGATTAAAATAGTCAAATAACCAACCTATCAAACAAAGTCATTGTGTTGCTTGTCATGAGTTATTCTAGAATATTAGTTATGACATTATTTTGATTATAATCTAAGAATTCTTTGTTTTGTAATGTTTGATTATAACTCCTTTTTTTTTTTTTTTTTTAATTATAACTCTCGTAATATTGAATTATATCATTTGTGATAATTAAATTTACAAATAATATAACTTCTATATGGTTACACCCTTTGAGGGTATGTATCATAGCATTACCCTAAAATTATTATATTACATGGAGTACATTACATTACTCTCTTTTGAAATTAAAAAAAAAAAATATGCAGTTCAACCTGTTTGGTTTAGATTTTCGTGATTCACTTTTTAGAAAAATAATTTTTTTCTTTTTACAAATTTTTTTTAATATTCTAAGCAATTTTTTTAATTTTTAGATACATCTAACATAAATACATTTAAAAAGTATAATATTTGTGAAAAAAATATTTAGAAAATTCACTAAATGATAAAAAAAAAAAATTCAATACATTTTTGTATTCATGTTTATTTATTGATTTTTTAAAATATTTTTTTACAAATATTTTACTTTTTAGATACATCTAAGTAAGGTGCATCTAAAAAAATAAAAAAATTGTTTAAAATTTAAAAAATGTTCACTAAAAATAAAAATAAAAAATACTAAAAACAAAAAACTCAATTTTTAGAAAATTGGATACAAAAAATTGAAACCAAACACACTGGTTAATCCTACAAATTTAACATAATTATATTATTTTTTCTTTTAGTAAAGTTAAAACGATCAAAATTAAAATAGATAGTGGATATACTAAAATAAATATAGATAAACATAAATTTTAATAGAAAAATATTATAAATTTGTCTTTTTATCCTTACAACTCATAACTTATTGATAAAAAATGATCTAAATATTATGCAAATTAAAATTTTAAAAGAAGTCAATATAATTATATCAAAAATATGAAACTAGTTATATTTTTTTCCAAACTTTCAAAGATGTGAGTATAATTTACCTTATATAATAATAATAATAATAGAGAATTAGTTGTTCTTTCTATGTTCCTTATGCATGAGTACTACTGTATAGATAAATAAAAGGTTAAATTGCACTTTTTACCATCAACTTTCATTCAGATTTCACATTAGCTTATCATCTTCTATTGTTGTCGTGCTCGCACTTTGGCTTCTCACATTAGATTGAGGACATATTTCAGAATTGATTTTTTTTATAATCTTTTTGATTTTTTTATGAGAAAATATGTACAAAAATAGATAAAATAATTTATCCACCGAATTTGCTATCGCTTGAATTTGTGCCAACCGGACGACTGCCCGAATGACTACCCAAATGATTGGCAAGACTACCGGATTCACCATCGTCTACGCAATCGTTACTCTCGTCCATCGCGATCATCACCCTGTTATTCAGACAACCGACCGGACGATTGGTCGGTCAATCTGCTAGACGATACCAAATTTGGTGGATGTAGTATTATTTTTTCACAATTTGTAAATATTTTTTGTGTTTTTGAATAAAAATTCTTGGTTCCCAAACATACCCTCAAATTCTTTCTTATCATTAAAACAAATATTTTTTTATTTGATTATCCATAAATAATGTGTATACAATTTTATTTGTGTAAAAAAATTCAATATTCAAATATAGCATATGTAAGAAGAAAAACATACTTTACTAGTTGATGATAAGAATTCAATGAAGATAATGAGATCTATAAAAAAAAATACATGGGTTTATGTTCATATATAGTAGAACATGTAATGAGAATTAAGTAGGTCTAGATTTGTTCCTCCAAACCCCTAGCAATTACATGAAGAAGATATTTTAGGTTTAAATATATGCAAAAACGTTGGATTGCATTATAATATAGTGCCGTTTTGGCAACACAGCCAAAACGCAGTTTTTCGTTGCCCAGGCCAAAAACGACACACACACACAAAACGCCAAAAAGTCCATTTGGGAAGACTAAAAACGCAACACCCAAATTTATCAAACTATCCTCGGAACATTTTAATTAATTAATTTAAAAATCAAAAAATGAGGATATTTTGATCATTTTAGAGTGATGTGACACTTTTAAAAAATATTAAATCAAAAATCAAAAAAATCAACTTTTTATCAACTTCTCAAATCACTTCTAAAAAAGTTAAAAAACTTGGCAAAAAAAGTCAAAAATCACCTGTTTTACCAGCTTTTGTGCAACAAAAACAAAAAAAGGTCAAGATTTCTTCTTATGATATTTAAAAGAAGAGCAATGGGTGGGAGCTCGAAAAGCTCTGCACCGAATCCCCCGAAAATTCCATTTCGGGTAAAAAAAAAAAATACAAGGCAAAAAAAAAAAAAAAAAAAAACAGTTTACTTAAAATGGAAATTAGGGGTGTTGTGTGCACAAATATTAGGGGCACAAATCATTTCTGTTAAAAGAATATTTTTTTTTATTAATTATTTTTTTTACCATCCTCGTCATTTCTCATGATACAAAATGGACTTAACCAAAGAAATGATTCCATGTAGGCCGAGGTGGGCCCTCCATTAGAGCTTATTTTAGGGCCGATCATGTTGATCAAAGTCATGTACTTTTTTGTATCCATTAAGGGTAAATTACACTGAGTCCCGAGGTTTATATTTATTACAGTTTTTTCTTTCATGTTTTCAAAATTATATATCCCTCCTAAGATTTAAAGTTTCATTACAGATTCCTCTTCAGTAATTTAATTTTTTTAAATATCAATTTTGCCCTCACTAGGTAAATTACATTGACACCCCTCACATTTTAAAAATTACAATCCCCTCCATAAGGTTTAAAGTAGCATTACCAATTGCCCCATCAGTTAGTATTAATTAGAAAAAAAATTAATTGGAAAAAAATTTATTTGAAAAAAAATAATTAATTGAAAAAAAAAAATTGTTAGTAAAATTTTTAAATTTCTGTTTAAAAACCAACGTAAACTCATTTTTTGAATTTACGTTTTTTCCTCATATTTACAAGCTGAGACAACCATTTATAAACTAAAAAAATTATCAAACAAATTCTTATGACAGTTTTTTAAAATTTTTGTAAATATAAATTAAAAATTGAAAGCGAAATTGTTACCAAACAAGTTTCAGATAGTAAAAATGTCGTAAAATTGACAAATAATTAAATAAATTACCAACGTAAAAAATGACTTATTAAAAGATTCTTAGGCTATGTATGGTTTGATTTTTAGAATTTTTTTTTAAAAATTAAAAATTAATTTGGTTAAGAAATAAAAAATAAAAAATAATTATTATTTTTATATAATTTTTATCTTTCGAGTAGTTATAAATATTTTTACAAATTAAATTGAAACAACCATACGTATATATATTATATGTCCAAAAGTTAAAATGATAATTATTTTTTAAATAATTTTTATCTTTCAAGTAGTTATAAATAATTTTTACAAATTAAATTGAAACAGCCATACGTATATATATTACATGTCCAAAAGTTAAAATGATAATTATTTTTTACCCTTAAGTGATAATTATTTTTTATTTTTTATTTCTTAACCAAATTAATTTTTAAATTTTTTTTAAAAAAATCTAAAAATCAAACCATGCATAACCTAAGAATCTTTTGATAAATCATTTCTTACGATGGTAAATTATTTAATTATTTGTTAATTTTACGACATTTTTACTATCTGCGGTCTGTTTGGTAACCATTTCGTTTTTAGTTTTCAATTTATATTTACAAAAATTTTAAAAACTGTCATAAAAACTTGTTTGATAATTTTTTGGTTTATAAATTGTTGTCTCAGTTTGTAAATTTGAGGAAAAAAAGTAAATTCAAAAAATAAGTTTATGTTGGTTTGTAATCAGAAATTTAAAAATTTTACTAACAAATTTTTTTTTTCAATTAATTTTTTCTCAAATAATTTTTTTTTTCAATTAATTTTTTTTTAATGAATTTTTTTTCCAACTAATACTAACTGAGGGGGCAATTGGTAATGCTATTTGAAACCTTAGGGAGGGGATTGTAATTTCTAAAATGTGAGGGGTGTCAATGTAATTTACCTAGTGAGGACAAAATTGGTATTTAGAAAAATTAAATTAATGAGGGGAGGAATCTGTAATGAAACTTTAAACCTCATGGGGGAGATGTAATTTTCAAAACGTAAAGAAGGGAACTGTAATAAATATAAACCTCAGGAGATATCAGTGTAATTTACCCATCTATTAATATTTCCAAAATACTCTTTTCACTTTCTTCATTTCCATTATCAACATTGCCAGGGCTCCCTTCTTCCTTCTCCCAGTGACCTCAGACCACCATCTCCAGTTTCTAGTGACTACCTCTCACTACAGGAAATATTTTTGGGGACAAAAAAATTTTAATCATCAAAAATTATGAAATTGACGACCAAAAATTATATTAGTCAGTAAAAGTATAAGATTTAGTTACTAATTTTTTTTAGTCGGGGTATATTGATTATTGGCAACTAAAAAAACTTTAGTCGCAAAAAATGCCACAATTGGCACTGAAATAATTTTTAGTCACTAAATATGCCACAATTGGCGACAATTTTTTTTTTTGTTGCTATAGAGTTAGTTTTGGCTACTAAAATTATTTAGTCGCCAAATAGAAAACAAAAAATTACTTTTTATCTTTGGCGACCAAAAGTTTGGTCGCTAAAAATTTATTTTCAGTGACTAAAACATAATTTAGTCGCTATAGAGTTAGTTTTGGCTACTACAATTATTCAGTCACCAAATGAAAAATAAAAAATTACTTTTTATCTTTAGCGACCAAAAGTTCAGTCTCCAAAAATTTATTTTCAGCAACTAAAACATATTTTAGTCGTTGTAGAGTTAGATTTTGCTACTAAAATTATTGAGTCACCGAATGAAAAAAAAAAAAAAAAACTTTTATCTTTGGTCGTCAAAAATTTATAATTACAAGTTTTGGGGGGAAGAATTTCAAATTTTGGAGGGATTCTACATTAATTGGCGACTAAAGTATTTAGTTGGGAAAAAAATACACATCCATTTCTTATTAGCAACTAAAACAGTTAGAGCATCTCCAACGGTGAACTTCTTTTTTCATCAAATCCGAGGAAAAACAGGACAATTTTCTCAATTTGACACCACTGGCTCCAACGGTGAACTTTCATCAAATCTGCGCGGGACAACCGGCCGGTCGACCGGTAAGGGCAAATTTTTTTTTTTTTTTTTTTGAATTGTTTGAACCTTTTTTTTGAACTGTTTGAATCCTTTAGTGGTCAACCGATAAGGCAAATTTTTTTTTTTTTGAATTGTTTGAACCTATAAATTTGAACTGTTTGAACTTTTTAGTGGTCGACCGGTTGGTCAACCGGCCGGGCAACCGGCTTGTCGACCGATTCCTCTCCCCCAACAGTAACAAACAATAATTTGCTGAAATCTGGGCGTGTTCTCACTTTAGTGAAATGTTTAGTGAATTCTCGATTTGATATTGATTTGGTGAAATTGTTGAAGCTCCAAACAATAACTTTTTCACTAAATTTCATATTTGATGTCAAATTTAGTGAACCGTCAGAGATGGTCTTAGTCGGAAAAAATAGGTTGCTAACACCACCTCCAGCAGCTAAACCAGTAGGGTGAAAACCTCCAGCACCAGTGGCTAGATTAGGAGGACACTTAGCTGCACCATCAGTGTTAAGCTTGAAGGTACCAAAGAGAGGGGGTTTCCACCCGAAAGAGAGAGTGACAGAGGTTGTAAGGGTTCTGCCTGAGTTGGTAATGTGCTGCCATTCTAAAGCTTTGGCAACCACTGCTGGAGCCTTAACATAGGTGTAGCCTCGGCTATGGAGGCGGAATTTTGGGCTTTGAGAGATGGTTTGAAACTGGCCTTGGACTTAGGCTTCACTAGAATTTGTGTTGAGACAGATGCCACAGCAGTAATCAATCTTGTTTTGCAAGAACCTCCTGCAGATCATCACTTCGGTAACCTCATTCTTGATTGCAGGTACCTCATGAGGGAGCTTCGGATCGTGATGGTTGATCAAATCTATCGTGAAGCTAACAAGTGTGCAGATCTCCTAGCAAATCAAGGCAGTCTTGCCTTTAATGGATTCATGTTTTTCATTCTGCTCCTTCTTTTGTTTTGAAGCAACTGTATGACGATGCTACAGGGGTTTCATACCCCAGACTCTGTTTTCCTGGATAATTTATATTAGCTCTCTGTTTTACCAAAAAAAAAAAAAATCATCATCGTTTTTTTTAATACAATCTTTACCTCTACTTCACTCTCATGCCTGTCTGTCTCTCTCATAGTGACTCTGTCTCTCTCTCATGCTTCTGCCCTCCTCCTTCCACGCTATCTCTCTCGCTTTGTCTCCATAGCCGTCGGGTACAGGAGCATCACCGCCATCGCACCAACGTAGATCCACCATTGGAGCATTACCCCAGGTCTCTCTCTCTCTCTCTCTCTCTCTCTCTCGCATACTTTCATACAAACCAGTCCCAAATTGACCCATCTACCGCCATTGAGTTTAATCCAAATTCCTCCTCCACTATGAACAACCAACATCAGCCCCATTTTCCTTTTTATCCCTGCTTCTCTCTCTCTCTCTCTCTCTCTCTCTCTCTCTCTCTATATATAATATATATATATATATACATAATTGTTATATGAATTTGGCTATGGTGAGAGTAAGAGCAGGTTTGTGTTTAATGTGGGTTCAGTTTGTAATAAAGGAGAACTCTGTTGTTGATTTGTCCACAGGTCATCTCCATTATCTACACAGAGCAGATTACTGAATGAGGATTTGTTTCTTGAGCTCAAGTGGTTAGAAATTGCTTTGCTCTGTTTAGTTAATTTTTTGTCATGAGGCCATTGGATGGACATGGGCCTTTGATGACACATTGGATTTTGTATCGCTGCAAAATGAACTCTTCTATCGAAAAATGACGAAAATATCCCCATTTCTATCTCTACTACGTACTCTCAATTTTGAGAAATGAAATGACAAAATTACTCACCCAATCTATCCTCTTAATTCAAGCTATCTACTTATCATTAGAACACAATTGTTACTTCTAAGAGAAAATAAACTAGGTTTTTCAGTGCAATTATTCTATTCCCAATTCATTTACAACAGAGTGTATTGTATAGCCTTTCAGAGAAGTCCGTTAGTCATAAAATTAAAATGTAGAGGAAATTTCATCAAATTTTACTGGCTCTACCCAATTACTTGACTTTGCTAATAGGTAACTGATTCACTTGGTTTGAAGTAACTGCTTTTGCATTTTTTATAATATATATTTATTTGTCTCATAGTTATTATGTTGGCTTTTTGGCTTTTCGAAGGGTATTTTTGTAAATGCGAGCGTGCAGCAAGGATCAATCAGTCCTTACAGAAATTATAATTGCCAACCAATTTAGACGATTGTGTTTTAGTTCTTTCAGCCTCAATGAAGAGGACTTTTACTGGTGGCTTGACTTAGGAGAAATTAAGAGAAAATAACAGTTAACATGAAGAACAATTGAAGTATTTCATTAAAATGACTTACAATTAATCCAAACTCAGCCTCGAAGAGGTTTACAGTGACGATCTACTTGAAACTACTCCTATGAATCGAAGTGCAGAACGGATATTTAAAGTGCAAGAAAGGTAAAGACTGGAAATGTAAAAAACTGGAAAATGAAATATGTAAAGTAAGACTGGTTTGTATGATCTGAGTCTGGGGGGTTTTTCTGGGGACCTCCTTGCTATTTATACTCCTCAAGGATGACCATCGAACTGCACTTCAAACTGTCGAACTGCTCCTCCATGATTGCTGATCATGTTGCCTTAGAAGTAGTTCCACTACGCCTTTCCTTGCAGTTGAACTTCCTTTGTATTTGAATTTGAATATGAGCAACCGTTGAAGCCACGTCATCTTGTATCTCTTTATTGATCCTGTGCTACTCAGATCACGTGAGAACCAATTTTCACTACCACGTGTACGATCAAGATCGAAGACTTGAGCAGTCTCCCCATACTATCCTTGTTTGCCACGTGTCGAATTATAATTGGCTTTTACAAAATATGTAGCCAACATTACCCCGCACTAATATACCCAATACTTGGTGATATTAGTGGATCGCAGCCTTTCTCACGCTTTTGGAATGTGCATAGAGTCTATCTTCTGGAAACACAACCTTCATCTCTTTGGTGATCATTTGCATTAACTCTTTTTCAATTTGTTGAACGTCCCAATACCTTAGCATTCGAACAGACTATGGCTAAATCAATTTCCCTTTCTATTGATCAAGTACCCGAAGAGCCATTGAGTAATGCTGTTTCCTCGAAAGAACCTCACGCATTCATTGGCCACCTTTACCCGCCTTTCTATATTCAGGTCATGGAAGCCTTTGCAAATTACCAACCTTTGGACTACGAACACATTGTCTTAATCCTTCGATTCAACAAGTTGCAGACACAGATACAAGAAGTTCTTCCTCTGACTCCCCTTGTATTCGAACGAACTGCTCTCAAACCTTTGATTTGGCAAGTTGCAAATATGGATTTAGGAAACTCTTCTTCACAAAATTCTGCATGGGATGAAGTTGCAACTTCTTCTCTTCTGGGGTTTCTGACTGGACAAGCTGGTCAACATCTGAGCCCTGGGATTTGAGGGAACGAATCAACCATCATTTTGTTGAGTTCACTGACCCTTTAGAATTCCTTCTTACGCTCGAAGTTCAGTGGTCTACCCCTAGGTGCCATTGACTATCGACGTTAGTTTGGAGGAGAATCTGCTTGTAGCATGGTACACATCTTCCATGCTACAAAGATAATGCATGCTACCCGACACTAGAAGAAGCACAAGGGTACAACCCATCATTCTTAGCCAAAAAGGCGAAGATTTGTTCTTCTGACTGGCTTGATTATATTAATGCCTTTGTTCTTCCACCCCATGCCATAGAGTGTAGCCCAGAAAATTTAAGACATTTGGATTGTAATTCAGTAAAATAGGCAAAAAGCCAAAGCTGAAGTATCCAGAATGGACCTCCTTGATTAGCATCTAAGGGTTTTTCAAAAAAGAGGAGCAAACTCTATACACTGGCCTAGAACATATGGGCCAGGGCTACCTTTCTGCAAAACAAGGGCTTTGGCAAAGAGGGCAAATTCAGGCATGATTCTTTGCGAAAGGTGCAAAAGAGGAATTTGCAAAGCAATATAACAAGAAGGAAAAGAATTCCCTATCAGTTACCAGGCCCTCCTTTTTATTCTCAGCTTTAACAAAATCACTGTAGATGAGTTAAGAGAGGGAGGGGAAAAAGGACTGCTAAATCGGGAAGTCTGGTGTAATGGGAGTGCCAATAGGGGATACTCCTAGTAAATGGCAAATATCAAGAACAGTAGGGGCCATCATCCCACATCTAAATTGAAAGAAATTGAAAATGGGGTTCCAAAAACATAAGGCAGCAGGAACTAGAAAGGTCTTCTGAGATAGTTACCCTAGAAAGTCGAAGAGCATCGAGAAGACAGAGCTCTTGAAGGTCCAGTGTCCTAGCAGGGACAACCCGGTCGTACCATTCTTGCCACTCCGGTCTCATCGTGGGCCAGCATCGATGAGGGCGATTGATTCTCCAGCTCCTCCAGTCGAGACCACCCTCATAAAGGAGACATTGGTTCTCTAGACGTGGATACAGGGCGGGAAGCTCAGTAAGGATCCTCTTGAATATGGGCCCGAGCACGTAGTCTTGTTGCATATGCGACGAGGGACAAAGATACGCCCATCGATAGCGCTTTCTTCCCCAGCCTTGTACTTCTCTACATTCTGCATCAATAAGCCTTTTTAAGGCCACAGATGAGCTCACACGCTCTATGATTGGCACTTTTGGTGAAGAAGAAGCCATTGATAGTACGCTTTTCGGAAGATGAAGAGGGGAATAAGAGGGAAGTGGGAGACTGATGAGGTTTGTATTCTAAAGCTTAAGTAATTCCAGAACGCGAAACAAAAGGGTTTAAAGCTTTTTGTGTCTGAAAGATATATTGCGTAAGCCGCTAAGTACTAAAAGTACGAATACGAGGAGTCTCATCCAAATCTGATAGTTTTTGGAGGGAAGAGCACATTCTGGATGTTGATGCCAGCTTCGAAGTAAGATATTTGGCTTCGAAAGCAATTTTGGCGCCAAAAATCAAACAACAACGGCTTCAAATATAGAAGCCGGCTTCGAAGCATACTACATGCTTAAAGATACTGAATGCTCGAGTATTGGTCTACTTCAAAGGTTTAAAGACTGTTTGAAGTTATTAATGAAAATAACGGCCTCCGAAGCAAAACTTGGGATCCTTGCTATTCAAAACATCAAAACCAATCGTTGGTTTTTTATAAGAAGGAGATTGTCTTTTAAACTAAAACAGCTGGACTGTTCTTCGAAGCAAAAGTGGTCAATTTAAAATTGACTGACTATATCAACCATGACCATGTATTGGTTATAGTTAATTTTGAAGGGTAAAGTTGTTAAATTCGAAACACTAATTCCAGATGATATCAGCCAGAATTGTCAACTTTACTCCATAAATTGGAAAAAGACATGTTGGTTCTTTTTAGTGTTTCATTTAAAACAATTGAGTCCAGATTCGAAGGATGAGATTGTTCAATTCGAAGCTCTGAATTGGCTTTTAAAGACAAAAGGAAACAAGGTCAAACATGTCAGATACAGAAAAACTTTGTTTGTATTCAAGCCAAGGCAATTACATCAAGTAACCCTATCTGGGTACAAACTCAAGCTCATAAAAATAAGGAATAGAATAAATAACAAGATCATGAAATTTGGTCCAACAGTGATCAATGAAATTTTGTTCTTTCTTTATTATATCCTCTATTTCTCTAATGTTGGCTGCATGAGTTGATGTGCTCTCACTTCGTAGTAGAGCTCTTCAGCTTTATTTCGAAGGCTTCTTCTCTCAATTTTTGTTCCATTTCGTCTATGACCAATCATCCCAATAGTGAGAATCTTTATTCTTGAAATCATCGAATTCTTCGATAAAGTTCTCTGCTTCGTACTGGGCATGAATTCGAAGAGACGAAAGTTGGTCTAAGGATTGTGTAGTAGCCTTAGAATTTCGATGCCAGTAAAGGAGCAATGGAAGTTGTCCAGGAACATGTGAAGTTCTGCTTGGGCAAGGGGATTAAGGACATGGCTCCTAGTCAGAATATCACAAGCCCATTGAAAGTTCTTAAGAGGAACTCGTCCTCAAGAACATTGAAAGGCAAGTGAGAGAAGCTCAAGCAGAAGTTGAGCTTGTTTCCGCTCAACTGGAGTAGGAAATGATGGAGGTTTGTAAGGTGAAAAGACTTCATTCATGGGGAGTGCAAGCCTCAGTTTTTCTGTCCAGCAAAGAGTTGGTGGAGGAGAAGGTATAGATGCTTCTGCTTCAGAAGATGGAGAAGAAGGTGTGGATGCTTCTATTATGGGAG
>JAPPVO010006762.1:0-24728 GCA_030407325.1 Camellia japonica | reverse complement strand
GACACACTGCGCCTCTTGGCCTTCTTCTGGCAACTGGGGGTAGGGAGTGGAACACTGGATGTCCGTCAACGATCCCTCGGATCGGTTGAGTCGGCGACCTCGTGTCCAATGTGCTTGGGGGGTATCTACTAGTTCGGAAGCAATCGTGCTAAAAACTGCCCCTAGCAAAAGATAATAAAGCGAAAGGAAATAAATAACCAGATAAACAGGCAGCATAACAGCTTAAATTAATACACACAACACACAGTCGGGCATACAACACGCAGTTGATAAGCTGAAAATACACTGTCCTCAATCACTGATCACTATTCCTGTATCACTATTCCTCGAAACTGAATCGGATATCCGCAGACAACTGATTCTCAAATACTGACTGATGCCCGCAGGCCTGATGCCCAAACTCATATACTGATACGTGCGTTCCTGTAGAGACGCACTCTAAAGCACATAGCAGATAAGTGAGAGCCAAAACACCCCTATGTTGGGGGTAGGGTTTCCCTGTCCTATTTTGTCAGGAGCTAGGGTTTCACTACGCACGCAGCGGTTTCAAACAACCTATATCGGGTAAGTAACCTGTCTTAGTTTGGAATGGTCACTATGGATCCGAATATGCACTAGGTCGAATGGTCAAAAGGGTGCCCCGGTAAAACCGGGGTTTGTGTTCCCATGCTGTCAGAGCCCAGAGCCGATCAGCCTTACGGACATGCCTTGACAAGAAAAGCCTCCGGCAAATCGTTCGGGAATGGCATATGGCAACCGGTGTCCTAGGCGCACCAATGCAATGCAATGCAAAGAACACAAGTGTAGTCAAATAGATATCATGAGTTCGAGTCAAGTTCTCTAAATCCCCAGCAGAGTCGCCAGAAACTGTAGACGTCCCCGAACGCATCCGGAGGGGGTTAAGTCCCGTTCTGTTCATATTGGGGTCACTACAGTTCGAAGGACTCAAATGTCACGGTTCTTAATCTTGAACCAAAGAGTCCAAATCCGGCAAATCGATTTGAAAACAGATTTTTTGAAAGAAGTGCCAAACATGGACTGCTTTGCCAGATACAGAGTCGCCACCTAAATGTTTTTTAAATGGGAAATTTAGGAAACCCTGACTCGGTGCCAAAGGCCACGTGTCCGTCATCACCAAAGTTGCCTCGGCTCGGGAACTTGGGTACGATTGGGGAAGGTCACTTCGTGAGCACCCCCGCTCGCCCGGTCAAAGACCGGCCTCTACTAACCATGATATCTTATTTCGAAAACATTGTGAGTTCTTACTCCGGTTATTAGCCTAGGTTACTATATGATGCTCGCAGCAAATAAGTATAGACTGGGCCGCCTGAATTGGAACAAAACATTTCATGTTTGTTTGTTTGAAAATGGTTTGATGGTGCTACCCGCAGGTAGGCTAAGACGTGGATTTGCCACCCTCAGGTGGGCTTAGAAAACATGATTTTGCCACTATCTAGTGGGCTTAAAACAAGCAATCAATGATTGTTCCACTTCAAATAACTCAACCTCCACCCACAGGCATTCAAGGCAGTTATATCATATAGCATATAGCCTCATGGTAAGCATGCTATTCATGGCAACACTCACACGCATGCAAGGATGCTAAAGCATAAAAACATACCGAGTACTCCAAGCCAAAACAGAAGCTAATTAGAAATCATGCATGATCCTAATTATACAGAAATGCCTAATGCAACACATGCAATAATGCAACTATAGCAGGCTCGGCTATTCTAAACATGGCATATGGAATGCAACAGCTATCAAGTACTCAACTTGGAATTGAAATACAAATGCAGTTTGTATGATGCGCCGAGCCCGGTGCGTGCAAAACAGATGAATGATGCAAACATGCTGTCATACTGTATGCTAATTGAAATATGCCCTCTATCTAACCATCGTAAGCAGGTAAATAAAAGGGAAGAAAGACGTGGGGTTGGAAGACATACATCACACTCACCCACACTTATTACAATTTTGCCCTCGCGCAGAGGGTCCAAATAAATAATACAGTCCGAATAAAAGAATAAGACAGTCCGAAATGAAAGAATAATACAGTCCGAAATGAAAGAATAATATAGATTCCTAATTAATTAACAAATTAACTAAGAAAGCATTAAACTGGCATGCAAGCCAGGGGCTGCCTCGCTTCTGATGAATAATGTATGCTGGATTGCCTTTGCGCAGAAATCCACTGGGATGCCCAATTTAGCCTCTGTTTGCAATGTTTCTCGAAATGCGCGCCAGACTCCGAAAAGTTGCTGATTCTCTCATTTTGCTGCAACAAGAGCAGGAAAGGGGCATAGCAATGTATTTCACAGATATATGCATGCCTCGATCCTCGTGCCACCAATCACGCATATCGATGCATGATGGCCGAGGAGTCGGATTGCACAACTCAATATAGGATGAATGCAGATGAATGCTACAACAAAACCTAACTCCATCATGGGTAATCCGGAGTGTCGGTGACTTGGGAATGAGACTCGTTCCGTCACTCGGAGTACGAAACGTGCCTCGTTTCCCATGCCCGGGCTAACTCCTATCCCGAACACGATGCAATATGCATGATATGCATGAAATGCAACTAAAATACAATCCTAACATACACAATGCTATGAAAATGAGATGCCTCGAAATGCGTGCACACGGGCACGCAAACCGAGGCGATGACATAAAGGCATGAAATGACATGAAAAATGATATACAATGAGACTAAAAATGAGATGTCTCGAAATGCGTGCCCACGGGCACGCAAACCGAGAAAATGGCATACGGAATGCAATGAAGCTAAAATGATATGCAAAATGCAAAATGGACTTACACTAACATGAGTGAGCCTCAGCCACACTCACATAAAGGCCGTCGGATGAAAATGAAGCGCCTCGAAATGCGTGCACACGGGCGCCAAACCGAGGCGATGACATACGCAATGTGATAAGACTAAAATGGCATACAGAATTCAGAATGGACTTATACCAACATGAGAGAGCCTCAGCCACACTCACACGGGAGGCCGATGGATGAAAATGAAGTGCCTCGAAATGCGTACAAGAGGGCACGCAAACCGAGGCAATGACATAAAGCATGAAATGGCACTCCAAATGCAAATTGGACTTATACTAACATGAGAGAGCCTCAGCCGCACTCACATAAGAGGCCGTGAGATGAAAATGAAGTGCCTCGAAATGCGTGCACACGGGCACGCAAACCGAGGCGATGGCATAACATGTGATGACATGGAGAATGATATGCCAACATGCAAATGGAATTTCAGCACTCACAAATGACGCAAAACAGTCCCGAAAGGTGGGGAAATGACACCGAATGTACGGAATGGTCCCGAAATGCGATATTAAGCGCCCGAAATGGCCTACAGCCATACTAAACATGCATAATTGGTACATGACATGCAAAACAGTAGCAAGGCAGCCCCCAAAATAGCATTTTTCAGTCTAGAACAAGGCCAAAGTGCAAGCATAGATAGGGAAACAATAGCATGCAAAAATACGGACCAAGAGAGGGGTATTGAAGCAAGTGATACATGCGATGCCCAAACTGAAAAGTACCCTTCTACAACACTGATCAGGGACTAAAAATATGAACATTTGCAGTAGATGACATCCCCCAACTCAGTATGCAACCATGCTAAAAATGCCATGCAAGATTGAGGATACATAAGGCTATAACATGAGGTACCCCAAACATTCATCAAACCAGAAAAGACCCTTAATGAAATATGTCAAGAAGATCAAAATATGACTCTTTCTAGTTCTGATGATGGCCGAAAACAGAAGCTAGACAAGCTTAAATAAAGCATGCAAAATGGGGGTCAAAGAGGGGTATGGAGACAAGTATAACATGGAGACCCCCAACAAGGTTGATCCCTTCTACAATGTTGTATAGGGACACAAAATAAGCTTAATCACAGTTCATCAGATGCTCCAAAACAGACTACATGTGAGTCAAACAAATCATGCAATTTTACGGTAAATATGAGAGATTATGAAGCAAGTGCATGATAGAGAGGCCAAACAGGGTTGAGCCCTTCTTCAATGTTGAAGAGGGGCTCAAAATAGGCCCACTCACAGTTTACCTTATGCTCGAAAACAGATCACTCATAGGCTAGAAAAAGCATGCAAAGGGTAAAACATGGATTCAAAGCAAGTGGCATATGGAGCATAAAAACAAGGTTGAGCTCTTCTTCAATGTTGAAGAGGGCCTCAAAATAAGTACAATATCAGTTCATGAGATGCTCCAATTCAGATCACACATAGGCCAAATATTCAATGCAAAATAATAGCATATAAGAGGATATTGAAACAAGTGCAAGATGGAGGGCTCAAACAGGGTTGAGCCCTTCAACAAAGATGAGAATAGCTCAAAATAGACCTAGTTTCAGTTAAGGTCGGAGCTCAAAACAGTGAGAAGTAGGCTTAAGAAATGAGGCAAGAAAGTGGTGTACAAGAGGGAGTTTGAGACTTACCCTTGAAGACCTCTCTTTCTTTGCTTCTTGGCTTGAGAAATGTTGCTTCTAAGCCTCTAAGAACCTCTCCTTGCTGCTGGAAATGAAGTGGTGATAGTGGTGCTTGATGATGATCAAGAAATGGAAGCAAACTTGAGAGTTTTTAGAGAGATGGAGAGGGAGGTGTGTATGTATGCTTGAGGACCAATTTTCTAACCCTTGGGACAAGTTCTTGGCTGGCTTATATGGACAAAAGGAGGGGTGTAAAGGTGGAGGGAAATGCACCCAAGCTTTCCCTCCTAAAATATCCCCCGGATACAGATATTTTCTGGGGAAACAGCTGCACAGCTGTAAAGTATGCACTGAGGGAAGCATGGCCGGCCATGTGCTTTTGTTGCAGGTGGCCGGCCGGCCACCCCCTATGGCCGGCCGGCCAAGGGTCAAAAAGGTCATGGTGATTTAGTGGCCGGCCACCAAGGATTGGTGTCCTCCCAGGTGTGTTGAACAAGACCCTGTGGTTCAAATCTGGCAACTCTAAAACAGGAGAGAGAATAGGCCATTTTCAAAGAGGTTCAAAAGGGTCAAAGAGAATTACTGGCCGGCCATGTGTTTTTAGGGTCCTCCCATGTGTGTACATCACAAATATGTGGTTTTGGCTCGAAGAAAATGGCCCTAGGGTGTTCAACATTAGCCCGGAAGTGAGAAAAACGGGCGCCGGGAGGCGCCGGAAGAGCATAACTGCTTGCTGAGACAATTACTAGCCTCCCACCCTCCAGTGATCTTCCTTATGATAAAACAAGGTACCTGCCAAAAATGAACGAAAACCGATGCAAAACGAATGCTCGGGGACCAAAACACGCAATTCGGGGTCCCAAAAATAGGCCGTTAAGCACCGAAAGTGGTGTTTGGCCACGAAGTGGGTATCTAAGACCCCTGTCGCTCGAAAGGGAGTAAATGAGATGCATGCCAAAAACCGGAGGAATCGGAGATGGTTGGGTGGTCCCGAACCGAGGCACACAGCCTGACGGCTCCGAAAACCGGGAACCGGGCTCCGAAATGGGCAAAATGGCCTACGGCCACAAAATGTAGCCCACGGCCACTGAGAGATGGTCTACTAGACCTCTCCCTCCCCTCAGGAAAGAAAACAGAGAAAACTGAGTCTGGTTCGCAAACCGAGGCAAGGTACAGAAGAGAGTTCGGAAGTCCGGAGGCAGGGCGCACGGCCGCGACTCTGAGACTTCTGAACGAGCACAATATGCAACACCACCGAGCGCTCAATCGGTGACGTCTGAGTCTTAAGTTCGGTCAAAAATGGGGTGTCTACAATAGGGGATGGACCTCTAAACCGGATTTTGTGTGACATTGATACAGCACTACAATGTGTATCAAGTGTTGATTATGGAAGTGTTCGGATTGATTTGATATAGCACTAAAATGTATATCGTTATCGATTGTAAAGTATAGAAGTGATTCTATGTTATGTTGATACAGCACTGAAATGTGTATCTTTCGTAAAGTGTGGAAATGGTTTATGTGTTATCGATACAGCTTTAGAATGTGTATCCATCATGAATTTCGAAAGTGTTTTAAAGATGAGTCTTAATCTCATCAAGTTATTTGGCTAGGTGTTGAGCCTTGTTTTCAACTCAAAGTTGAAAAAGAAATGGGAAATGAAATGTAACATGGACTTAATGTCATGAAACCGAAATGAGATATATGTGGATATATCTGTGTTGACCATCTATCAACTGCTAATCTTTTAGTCATTGTTCATAGCTGGTTTAGTGTATTTCTACTGGGCTGTGGCTCACCCTTTATGGGACATCATTTTTAGGTACAGGTAGCATGCCACCTCCAAGGACATAGCTTGGGAGGCTAGAGGCAGACAGACTTTTGTCATTTTGTTATCTTTTGGATGTATTACATGTAAATTCAAGCCAAGGGCTTAATGTGTATTTGAGTTAGTACTCTCCTTTTTGTAACCAAGTGTTAACTTGGAAAGCTGTAAGCCCGTAGGGCATTTGCTTTTGTTGTTAACATGTAATACTCATTGTAATGAACTACTCTGATGAATAGAAGAATATTTACCTTTTATATCAATGCATGTCAATATTGATGGGTTTAATGTTATTTTTTTGAGGGCGTTACATTACGGGTGATCTGACATTTCCTGTTACCAAAGCAACAATAAGGAGGAGGTGCTGGTAGTAGTACTTCATGTACCCAAAAAATGAAATCCACGAAAGGAGGTTTAACAAATTACATCGAAGCTCTATCGCAATTAACGCCGTTAACGGATATCATAAATTGACTAAAATGTCCTTTTGACAAATAAGGGCAAATTACTTACACCCCATTCAAGTTGAGCTAAATTATAGATTCACCGTTGAGGCAAATTGTGGGCTATTCTTCAAAAAAATATATTAACCTCATTTAAAATTATAAATTCTATTATTTCATACTAACAAGCTTTCATGTAGTACAAGAAAGGGGGGAAAAAAAATACAATGTGCTTTTCACTAGTTTAAAATGTTATTTTTTTTATTATAAATTTAAAATATTACTGTAATATTATTGTGAGGATAACTTATTAATGACAGATTAAGGGGTGTATCTCTCTCTCTAAAATATGTCATTATTAAGGTGTCAAATATGGATGAATTTTATCATTCCAACTAGATTCAGGGAACCTGTCTTTTAATCCTTTCCCTAAACATTAACTCCATTCCCTACGTCGATTGGTTAAATTTAATTCAATTCCTAGTCAAGTCTTTTCATTTTTTATTTTTTTTTGGGTTTTATCATTAAATACAATTAATTTTCATAATTTTCTACAATTAAATGTATATGTGTCTAAATATTATTAGAGGTGTAAATATAATTAAATGTTTTACAACCAATCATATTTCACCTTTTATATACTTTTGGTAAGAGTATTAGTATTTATATAATTATTTCAAAAGTACAATTTATGAAATTGAATTTTTTTTCAAAAAATGAATTTTATTGGTTCAAAATTATGCACTATAAAAAAAATTAAGATTTTAGAGACCAAAATTATTTTTTAGGGACCAAATATTTTTGTTGCGAAAAGTATTGTCATTAAAATTAAGAAAATTTTTAAACATTTAAAAAAAATAAACCCAAAAAATTTCAAAATATAACTCAAAACACAAGACACAAAACTTTTTTCAAAATTCATAACCAAATAAGCTTTTCTTTTTTTTTTTCAAAACTCATTTCTCTTTTCAAAATTCAAAATACAATTTCCCACTTAAATTATAAATTTAAAATTAAACCAAATGAAACCGTTATTTTGTCTACTTAATTTTACAATCTATTCATTTAATGGCTAATATTTATCTTATTTAAACCTAATGATTCATGTTTCTATTTATTTTTTAGGTAATACCCTTCTTTTTATGTAATAATTCATGTTTTTATTTATGTACCATATATGAAAACACCTTGATGTACATATATGGTCGAATTTTTTCCTACCGAAATGCTAAATCATAGCATCCGCTATACGTCTAATCGCCACAGTCACTGCCAAATCGCATCGTCGAAATGTGTGATTCGAAGAAGATTGAATCTATTGTTGAAGCTCATGTTGCTCCTGTATTGCAGTAGTTGGAAGCCATCTACGAAAGGCTGAATCAAGTGGAGACATGGTTGTCAACTTTGGAGAGGCAAGTCGGCGCTATGAAGCAGAATGTTGATTGGCTCACCGATGAGAAATTGGTGGCGGACAAGGCGAAGTCTAATAAAACAATGGATGAGGACAGTGAATCAGACAGTACAGACAACTCTTCAGAAGACGCTGCTACTGATGCATCAGATATGTAATTTTGTTTATTTTTTTTGTAACCTTCCCTGTGTTAGATAGATGAAGTGAACCATTTGTCTGGAGTCATATGTGGTAATGGGCTGATATATAAATTACCTACAAAGAGTATTGATTTTTGATTCATCTGCAGTCTTGAAATACTTATGTAGTACTGTAAGCCTATCGTCATACCTGAAGGAACGGTTTGAATAATGTTTGGAAGCACTAATTTAGAAAAAAAAAACAATTAAAATAAATAAAGTAAAACGAGTAACAATTTCACTGCTACATAAATAATCGAGTTATGTTAGGGACCCCAAATAAATTACCAAATCTCTGACATAGGTGTGGGACCCACACAAATCACATGTGTGTGGGTCCCATACCCATGTAATTTATTTGATCCATAGCATTTTTATATCAATTTACAATGACAACAATTTCATTGGAATATGAAACACATAAGTGGAAATAGGGAATTACAATTTCTGCCAACTTCAGACGTAAAACAGCACGAAGAAGGAAGACAGTATCATTATGAGCAGGGAGCAAGTGTAAAACAGTAATTTATTTGGTATCCATATATGGTCGAATTTTTTCCTGCCGAGATGCTAAATCATAGCATCCGCTATACGTCTAATCGCCACAGTCACTGCCAAACCGCACCGTTGAAATATGTAATTCGAAGAAGATTGAATCTATTGTTGAAGCTCATGTTGCTTCTGTATTGCAGCAATTAGAAGTCATCTACGAAAGGCTGAATCAAGTGGAGACATGGTTGTCAACTTTGGAGAGGCAAGTCGGCACTATGAAGCAGAACGTTGATTGGCTCACCGATGAGAAATTGGTGGTAGACGAAGGAAAGTCTAATAAAACAATGGATGAGGACAGTGAATCAGACAGTACAGACAACTCTTCAGAAGACCCTGCTGATCATACATCAGATATGTAAATTTGTTTATTTTTTTTGTAACCTTCCCTGCGTTAGATAGATGAAGTGAACCATTTGTCTGGAGTCATATGTGGTAATGGGCTGATATATAAATTACCTACAAAGAGTATTGATTTTTGATTCATCTGCAGTCTTGAAATATTTATGTAGTACTGTAAGCCTATGGTCGTGCCTGAAGGAACGGTTTGAATAATGTTTGGAAGCACTAATTTAGAAAAAAACAATTAAAATAAATAAAGTAAAACGAGTAACAATTTCACTACAGCATAAATAATCGAGTTATGTTAGGGACTCCAAATAAATTACCAAACAAATTACTAAATCTCTGACATAGGTGTGGGACCCACACAAATCACATGTGTGTGGGTCCCATACCCATATGAGAGGTGATAATTTATTTGGTAATTTAGTTGGGATCCATAGCATTTTTATATCAATTCACAATGACAACAATTTCATTGGAATATGAAACACATAAGTGGAAATAGGGAATTACAATTTCTGCCAACTTCAGACATAAAACAACACGAAGAAGGAAGACAGTATCATTATGAGTAGGGAGCAAGTGTAAAACAGTAACCAGCTTTTACGAAGAGTTGTCTGAGTTTACGGGTGATCTGACATTTCCTGAACCCAAAGCAACAATAAGGAGAGGTAGTACTTCATGTATCCAAAAATGAAATCCACGAAAGGAGGTTTAACAAATTATCAATCATATTTGGTTAAAAATTTAAGGCCACAAAAGCATTGGCCACTTTGGTCTGCTCTACCCAAGTTATCAACCTGGGAATCAATAGAGATCCTTGGTTAGTGGTTTAGCGCTCATTTCACAAATCTAAGACCAGATTGAGTTGCATGAAGAACTTAACAAAACCAATCAAGAGTTCAGCATTTAAGTTACCAACTTACCAAGTTGTCTTAAAGACATAACCTTTATGGTATTCAACCAAATTGCTTTGCATATCTTAACATGACACTCTTGTGAACATAGTTTTGTCATTATTTCCCCTGTTGATTTGCTGCTTCTTGTAGGACTAATTTGATGAAACTCCGATCTGACTACAAGGATTCCTTTGTTGAAAAGCATGGAGTCAAGTTAGGACTTATGTCTAGATTTGTGAAGGTAGGTAGTAAGTCTATGGCTTAATATTGATATTATTGAACATGGTCATAGATTTGCTCTCACATGTATGCTCATGCATCTGGCACATGCGCATGTATAGCAATCCCGATTTTCCCCGTTACTTATAGTGTTCCAAACTTGGGTTCCATGGTTGAGTATTGTTGTATATCTCTTTTCCGTCCTTTAATTCCTTGTATCTAAGTTTTGGGATGTGTTGGGCAAGTTTGAAATAGGTTGGTTGTGAGTTGAAACAAATGGTTGCTGCCTAGGATTTGGCTTTTTCGCTCGAGTGAGGCTTTTTGAGCTCAAGCAAGCCTTGGGTGTTTGCTTCTTCGCTCGAGCGAGGGTTTGTGCGCTCGAGCGAGTATTGTGGGTCTTCAGGTTTCTTTTTCAGATGCAGCTTCCGCTCGAACGAGCTTTCTTGCGCTCGAGCGAGCTTTGTGTCTTGTGTCCCTTCGCTCGAGCGAGCAATCTTGCGCTCGAGCGTGCATCTGCATCTCTTTTAGACCTAAAGGTTGGTATTCTTCGCTCAAGCGAGCTTTCTTGCGCTCGAGCGAGCGAGCCCTATGTTTTACGTTTCTTCGCTCAAGCGAGAACTCTTGCGCTCGAGCGTGCTTCTGCGTTGCAGACTTGAAGCTTTACATTGTTCGCTCGAGTGACACTTCTTGCGCTCGAGCGGATGTTCTTTTGTGTTTGGTCGCTAGAGCGACCACTCCTTCGCTCGAGCGAGCCCTGTATATACCAGTTCGCAGCAGCGTGATTCTTCATCACTTTTTTATCTCCATCTTTCTCCAAACCCTAGATCCGGCTGTCTTTCTCTCTTCACTCTCTCTCTCTCTCTACAAACACACCTTGTTTTAGAGGTTTTCTACCATTTTCCCTTTGTTAAAAAGGTAGAGCTTTGTGTGGGCTTCACTTTGATCCGAAAAAGCTTGTGTTTGGAGCATCTTCAAGTTTCTCTTCCTTCTCCTTTGAGTTTTTTCATTTGAGGTAGGGATAAACTACTCTTTATTATGATTTTTAACATAAATGTTGGTCATTTTGCATAAATTATAGCGATCCTGGTTCTTCCTCCTTTAATTGTTGTATCCGGACTTAGGTTCCGTGGAGTTGGTTGTTGTATATGTCTTGTTGTGATCCTTTAATTCCATATATTTGGGTTTTAGAATGTGTTGGGCGTGTTTCGAACAGGTTGGTTGAGCCTTGGTTCATTTTCTTGTTGCCCAATTTTTCGGTGGTCCGCTCGAGCGGATCCCTTCGCGCTCGAGCGGAGTTTACACACTTCCGGCATTTTGTGCCTCTGCAAAAGTACTGCAGGTGCGTTTTTCACGCTCGAGCGGAGTTCCTTACGCTCGAGCGGGTCGTGCTCGAGCGGGTGTTCAATGTCTGTAAAAATACTGGAATGGGGTAATCTACGCCCGAGCGAGTTTCCCTTTGCGCTCGAGCGGGTGTGTTTTGCAGTTGTGTCTTGGCGCTCAAACGGGTATTCTTGCGCTCGAGCGGGTCCTGTTTTTGTGCTTGACGCTCGAGCATCCTATTCTCTACTCGAGCGGACTAGTCGTATATCAAATGGGTGATTTTAAATCACTTTTCACACTTTCTTTCTCTCTCTTACTTTTCAAAACCTCCATTGGAGAGCACCTCACTCTAAAACTCCAACTTCTCTCTAGGGTTTGATCTAGTAGGAGTGATCTTCTACCCTTGGCCCTTTGTAAAAAGTGTGGAGCTTGTTGAGGGCTACATTTTGATCCGAAAATATTGGGGTTTGGAGCACTTTCAAATTTCTTCATCTTCTCCTTTAAGCTCTGAATTTGAGGTAGGGATAACTACTCATTTTTATGGTCTTTGACATAAACTACTGGTCATTTTGATGTAATGTTGAAGTTGGGTAATTTTGGGTGTTAGGGTTTCAAAATGAATAAAGAGGGGTTTTGTTATTTTGGCTCAAATATGTGTATCTTGGGTCTTAAAATGATGGTATTGATGTTGTTGATGATATATGGGACCTTTGGGTCATTGTAGAGAAAAGGGGGAGAAAGCCCTAAATTGTTGTATGAATTAATTTATATAATTAATTTGGGAATGTTATGGAAATAAGGAATTGAGCTGGAAATAATGAAATTGGCTCATTATAAGAGGGAATGGTGGAGTTGGATTTATTAATCACTCATTTATGAAAATGTTATGAAATTATCTGTTGATGCATTTATTATCTATTTAGAAATAAATTGCTTTGGGCTATCGGTGGAGGATAGTCTTGAATGTTGTAGACCTTGCATAATGATTAGGTGAATTAAAACTAATCAATTGAATATGTCATTGAATATGACGGTTGGAATAATACATCAAATTTATGTATTGATTGATTATGTATATGATTTGTCCTTATATACATTGTGTTATGTGGGAGGAGATACGGGATGTACTCCACGGTTTAGGAGGAGATAGGGGATGGACTCCTAAACCGGATATTATTTGGGAGGAGATAGGGGATGGACTCCATTGATACAGTAAATATGTGTATCTATTAAAGTATTGATACAGCGAATATGTTTATCTATTGTGAAGTATGGAAGTGTTTTATGTGATATTGATACAGCAAGTATGTATATCTATTGTGAGGTATGGTAATATTGTTGATATGAGCTGTGGTCTCATGGGAATTGTTTGGCCAGGTTCTGAGCCATATTTATGAATTGAAAATCGGTTAAGTAAAGGAAAGAGAAATGAAACATGGACATATTTGTCATGTAGTTGAAATGGGTTATGAATTGATTTATGTGGGTTAAACATTTATCAAATGCTAATGTTTTAGTCTTTGCTCATATTATGTTTAGCATATCTCTACTGGGTGTTGGCTCACCCTATATGGGATATCCTTTTCAGGTACAAGTGTTATGCCACCTCCAAGGACGTAGTTTGGGAGGCTTGAGGCTATTAAACTCTTTTTGTTGCTTTTGTTGTATTACATATATATCAAGCCAAGGGCTTATTTTGTGTAGAGTTAGTACTCTCCCTTTTGTAACCAAGTCTTGACTTGGAAAGTTGTAAGCCCATAGGGCATTTACTTTTGTTGTCAACATGTAATACCTTTTGTAAGAATACTCTGATGATTGTAATGTGAAATCCCTTTTCTTTACCATGATTGTATGATATTATGGGTTTATTTTGAGGGCGTTACATAAATGGTGGCTTATGGGAAGCTTGGTGAAAATTGGGGTTTTGAGTTTAAAATTATAAAAGAGGGGTTTCTAGTTTTGGGCTCCATTGGGTATATGAGATCTTGAAATGAGGATTATTTGTGTAAAATTAATGAAATTTGGCCCTGAATGCAATATTTGAAAAAGGGGGATTAATGCCCTAATTTGAATTGAATAAATCATTTGTGTAATTAATGAAGTCTATTATGGAAATGTGAAATTGATTTGGGAATTAAGGGATTGGGGGAAATTGTGATTTAAGTGGTGTAGTTGGATTGATAAATCACTCACCCATAAGTAAGTTAATAAATTATCTGTTTGATAGATTTATTTATCTATTTAGAAATAACTGTTTTGGGCTATCGGTGGAGGACAGTCTTGATTGTTGTAGACATTGCATGATGATTAGGTAAACTAAAACTAATCAATTGGATTATGTCATTGAATGTGACGGTGGAGTTAACATATTGAATATGTGAATTGTTGGGTCATTGTATATGACTATGTGTTTAAATACATTGTATATGTATATTGTGTGGGAGGAGATAGGGGATGTACTTCATTTATTTGGGAGGAGATAGGGGATGGACTCCATTGATAATTAAGTTGGCCGGAGTGTCCTGGGTGAAAGACCCGAAATCTTATTTATTTGGGTGCCGGTTCCCTCGGACGTAGTTTCGTAAAATGGCAAGAAAATGGAAGTGTTTGAATGTTGTTGATTATCGAAGTGTTGAAATATGAGTTGTAGTCTCATTTTAAATTGTTTGGATAATATTGGATAATGTAAGTGGATTGATTTGGATAAATGAAAGGAAGCGGTTTGTAAATGTTGATTGGTTATAAAGAGAATGCAAGTTGGCTTATAAGTGTTAGACATTTATCGAATGCTAATGTTTTAGTTATTTCTCATATATTGTTTAGTGTATCTCTACTAGGCTTTGGCTCACCCTACTTAGGACACCATTTTCAGGTACAGGTGACATGCCGCCTCCAAGGTCTTAGCTTAGAAGGTTTGGGAGTTGAAGGCTCCATTTTGTTGATTTATTTTTGGTGATAAATGTAAACTCAAGCCAAGGGCTTTATTTGTAATAGAGTTAGAACTCTTCTGTTGTTGTACCCAACCGATAGCTTGGAAAGATGTAAGCCCATAGGGCATTTCTTTTGTTATTAAAAGTTAGAATTGCATGCTATAGTTTCATGATGAATATCAATGAAAATGTAATGCATGTGATAACTGTTGTAAAGAAGGCTCTGATGAATGAAAATATTTTATTTCTCTTATGTTTATGGATTATGTGCATGGTTGTCTTGTACTGTATTTTGAGGGCGTTACAGCATGTGCATTCATTTGTTTTTTCTATGTTTATAGTTCAATTTGAAGATATTAATGAAATCTTTTGTAAATTTCAAGCTGCTGTTAGTGGTCTCCAAAATCAACCTATTATCAATGCTATAATTGATGGGGATGATATCATATATAGAGACTATATATATCAGTATAGTTGTTGGTTGGTACTCCAAAGATTTGTGAAATTTTCTTTGTGGAACTATCTCTTCAAAATTAGAATAGCATACCTTTCTGTTTCAACTTACACAATATTGAACATGCAGAACTATCTCTTGAAAAATTAATCTTAAAGGAATACTGGGTTTGTGAAATTCACCTTCTGCTGTTAGTTTGATGAGTTGAAGTTGGATTGACTTTATACAATAGAGAACTCCAGTTTCTTCTTTTTTTTCCAGATACTTTTTTCCCTCTACTGATTACTGTCTTCGCCCTATTTTGTTTGTCCACCTTTCCATTTTAATCTATCCCAAAATGTTTGTCTACTTTCTATTTTGAGATACGGAATTATGTTAGGTTTCCAAAACTGTCCGTATGAATCATTATAAATACATTTTAAAATTGAAGTAAAAGGGCAATGGTGGGAAAAACATTTCAAAATTTGAATTAAAATGTAATGGTTGCATGTCTCCTTAGTAAGTTGATGTTTTCCCCAATTTTTTCTTTTGTCCTTTTGAGATATATATATAAGTCCATTCTTAACTTTCAAATTAATTGATTTCTTTGGTATTCATGATTATATGAACTTTCGATTTCATCATTTAATCTATTGGAATTGTTCAATTCTGTAGTTTTTTTGGTTCCTTCTCTTGATTATCTCTGTATATTTTTGGGTATTTGTTTTGACTAACCCATGATCTAATTAGTTTCTCAAAAGTCAGCTCCTTCTACTAATTCAAATTAGTTTCTCCTCTGCTCTCCTCTGCCAGTGTTAGTGGTTGAAACATTTTTTTTCTTTTCTTTTTGGGTAAAAATTAAGGATCCCTTTAATTGAATAATTGAATGTGGTGTGTGGAAATATTGTGTAATGCATGCTTAACTGTTGGAAACTGGACTACTATTGCTTGGAAGCTTAGAATCACCATGGGATTTGCTCCTTCCTATAATTTCCCCTTTTGGAATTGGAATTTGGAGCTATATTATAAAAATTGAGGCTTATAATTTTGGGGATTTCAAAGATGCCTTAAAAAGGGCCTGTATACTACAAACTTCAAAAGGCTCAACAGAAAGAGCATTGATCCACAACTTTAAGCCATCACTCTCTCCATAAAGCAGAGTTAGCAACCATGTCATAATTACATTTTCTTATTTATTTATTTATTTGTAGAAATAAATATCAAATGTTTTATATTTTTTGTAAGCTTAAAATTAATTATATTGTAAATGAAAAAATTTTTTTTTTTTTTTTGGTTTTTTTTGCAGATGCAACCTTTTTGAGTATGTGATGATATCTTCATATATCGATATTAGAGTTTACAATCTTATTTATTTATTTATTTGTAGAAATAAATATCAAATGTTTTACATTTTCTGTAAGCTTGAAATTAATTATGTTGTAAATGATTTTTTTTTTTCTTTTTGCAGATGCAACCCTTTTGAGCACGTGATGATATCTTCGCATATCGATATTGAAGCATACTATTGATATCAAAACAAGCTACAATATATATGTTTTTTTATTTGTATTGTCAATACTAAAAATTTGAGTTCTTGAATATCAAAAATTATTAGTATTGTTGAAGGTTGTTTTATATATTTTTGTAAAGAATATTTGGTTGACAATTGTTACAGGGTACATATATATTATTCTTGATATATGATTTCGTGAATGTGAGTTTAGATGTGGATGCGGGTGTGGATGTATTGTATTTTAGAAAATATTAATAATTTGTACATGGAATGAATTAATAAAATATGATTTTATGAAAATAATTTTATTGTGACAATAATAAACTGTCGCTAATGTAATCATCATTTCCTTACATTTTTTTAACGACGGGTTAACCTGTAGCATATACATATTAGTTCCAATATTTTGCGACGGTTTAAATCGTCGCAAACATGGTATTAATTTAATTCTACTTTTTTGGTGACATTTTAAACAGTCACTAATAATACTTTTTGCGACGTCAAATACCGTCGCAAAAAAGGTTTTTGGCGATAGCAATCAGTTTTGTCACTAAAAATGAAGTTTTTCCTCCTTTTTTTGTGTCAGGTTAAACCGTCGCAAAAACTATTGATTTGTCGTCACTACAAGAAAGCGACGGTTTGTAACCGTCGCAAATACTTTTTGTCATGTCCCCTTTCGCCACCCTCCCATTTCCCATCACTACTCCGTTGTAAAGATATGTGAACTTTTTACGACGTTTACGACCGTCGCAAAAGCTCCGATTTTTAGTAGTGAAACACTTATGACACTAGAAAAAACTAAAGGTTGTAGAGACCAAAATGTAAGGACAATTATTTTTAGGGGACCAAATATTTTTGTTGCAAATAATGTCATTATATTTTTAGCAACGAAAATTGAACATTACTGATTGATTATTATAATTTTTGTAGCTTATTTTTTGTTTGAAGAAATAAACGATTTTCAAATCAACTTATCTTGTCCATCAAAGTCTATTTATTATTGCCATTTTCGCAATTTTGTCACTGAAATCCTTTTTTTTTACTTTTCAAGGCGACCTTTTAGCGACTACCATCAGGACAACAGAAATTAGTCCTTAAATGTCTGTTGCAACAATATTTCCAGTTTTAAAGATCAAAATAATTGGTCTCCAAACCTTTTATATATTGTACTGTTAGCTGCTGAAAATCTCATAAAATTAACAAATAATTAAATAAGTTGAAAACACAAGAAATGGCTTGTAAAAAAATTCTTCTAATATGTTTGGTTTCATTTTTTAAAATTAATTTTTACTTTTTTGTAATTAAATTAAAAATTCATTTGGTTAACAAATAAAAAATACAACTAATTATTAATTTTATATAATTTTATCTTTTGAGTGCTTTACAAATTATTTGTACAAATTAAATATATTTTTTCATATTTTTTTTATTATATTAGTTTTTATTTATTTTTTAAATTTTCAAATTGTTTTTTAAACAACAAATCAAACAAGGTTCAAAAAACTTAAGTTTTTTTGTCCATCTAACGTAATTCTTTTGTAAAATTTGCTCATTTATCAAAGGGATTTCAAGAGGGATAATATCGTCCACCAATTTATAATTTGGTTATGTCTGCTAACCATTTTTAACCTGTACTTACCAGTATGGGTTAAATTGTTATGCGAACATACACCTTAGACAATCGGATGTCATTTATGAGGGAATCAGTAATTTAGCTAAACATCAACAAAGGTGTACGTAAGTTGCCCTAAAATCTAAACTAACTTTTGGTTCAACTTTATACATAAATGGACAAAGCATGATGATGTGGCATTCTGCGTTTGGTTTGGGGTACACTATATAAGTAGATTTTTTATCTTTTTATCTTTTTTGGGGTGACATTATGTCTCTATTTTTTGTCAAAGATTTTTGTAATAAATTAAAAAATGCACTTATTTATATCATCTAAAACAATCCATCGAGCTGAGCAAAGCAAAAACAGAAATTGTAAGGGTAAACTACCAATACGTCCTAATATTTGGACTTCATTCTCATCAAGTCCTATTGAAAATAAGTCCTGGTAAAAGCATCGTAAAAAATAATTTTTTTGCCGCAAATTTTTAAAATTGTCACTAAAAGTTGTGAATTAGTGACATTTATTACAATGTACATGTAACAAGTCCCCCATTTTTTAATCCTAATCATATATAGGATGACAAACCTACCTTTTTGGGCCCACTTAAGTAAATATTTTCCAATTTCAACCCACCCAACGACTGGGCCTGACGGAAACTATAAAAGACAGAACTTGGTTTCAACTTCGTCTTACTTCACCTGGTCTCTTCGTCTCTCAAACCTTTATATTTGGTTATATCAGAAAGACTTCTATCAAGACTTTCAAATTGTGCTGGTTATAGCGATCCCGGTCTTTCCCCATTTGGTTGTTGTATCCGGACTTAGGTTCCGTGGAGCTTGTTGTTGTATATATCTTGTTGTCATCCTTTAATTCCTTATTTATGAGTTATAGGATGTGTTGGGCAGGTTTGTTACAGGTTGGGTGTGATTGGGAGCAAATGGTTGCTGCCCAGATTTTGGTGTCTTCGCTCGAGCGAGCTCTTTGTTTTAGATCCTTCGCTCGAGCCAGGGTTTGTTTGCTCGAGTGAGAGTTGAGTTTTGTATCTGGTGGCTCGAGCGAGAAGTCCTTCGCTCGAGCTTGCGTCTGCGTCTGCGTCTGGTTCTGGACCTGAGAGTTGCATTTTCTTGGCTCGAGCGAGCTTTCCTTCGCTCGAGCAAGCGAGGTCTATGTTTTGAGTTTCTTCGCTCGAGCGAGCATTCTGTCGCTCGAGCGTGCTTCTGGGTTGCAGACCTGAAGCTTCAAATTGTTGGCTCGAGCGAGACTTTCTTCGCTCGAGCGAAGGTTCTTTGTGTCTGGTCGCTCGAGCGACCAATCCTTCGCTCGAGCGAGCCTGTGTTATATCAGTAGACAGTAGCGGGTAAACACTTCACTTTTTCATCTCTTTTGATTTCAAAACCCTAGATCCGAGCTCCCTCTCTCTCTACACACCTTCTCTCTAGGGTTTCATCTCCTTTTAGTGTGTTTCTACCCTAAATTCTTTGTAAGAAAGATAGAGGGTGTTGAGGGCTTCCTTTTAATCTGAAGAATCTTGGATTTGGAGCACTTTGGTTTTTCACCATCTTCCCCTTTGGTCTCTTCATTTTGAGGTAGGGATACCCTACTCCATCTTATGAGCTTTGTCTTTAAATTTTGGCATTTTGATATGTTGGGGTTGATGGGTAATTTTGGAAAAGTTAGGGGATTGTTTTGTAAATTATAAAAAGGGGGTTTTCAAAGTATTAACTCCTATGGGTGTATGAGACCAACAAAAATGGAATTAATGTTGTTGTATTAGTGAAATCAAACCTTAGGGTTGATATGTAAAATATGGGAAAATGCCCTAATTATTATGATAAATTAATTTGTATAATTAATTTTGGGAAATGAGAAATTGAGTTGAGAATATTGAAATTGGAAAAATTATGGGATTAAATGGTGTAGTTGGATTAATTTATCACTCACCTATGAAAATGTTGATATTATATCCATTTGATGCATTTATTTTCTGTTTAGAAATAACTATTTTGGGCTATCGGTGGAGGATAGTCTTGAATGTTGTAGATAATGCATGATGATTAGGCAAACTAAAACTAACCAATTGAATATGTCATCGAATATGGCGGTTGGAATAATACATCAAATTTATGTATTGATTGACCTTGTATATGATATGTGTTTATATGCATTGTGTCGTGTGGGAGGAGATAGGGGATGTACTCCACGGTTTAGAGAAAGATAGGAGATGGACCCCTAAACCGGATATTGTTTGGGAGGAGATAGGGGATGTACTCCATTGATACAGCAAATATGTGTATCTATTGAAGTATTGATATAGCAAATCTGTATATCATATATGAAGTATGGAAGTGTTTTGTTTGAGATTGATACAGCAATTATGTGTATCTATTGTGAAGTAAGAAGTGTTTATTATGAGTTGTTATCCCAATTGAAATGGATGTACTGTTAATATGAGATGTAAATCTCATTTAAATTATCTGGCCAGGTTCTGAGCCACGTTTATGAAATGAGTTGATAAGTAAAGTAAAGTGGAATGTAACATGGACATGATTGTCATGGAACTGTAATGTGATATAAATTTGTTATAAGTATTGACCATCTATCAAATGCTATAATTTTAGTCATTGCTTATAGTTAGTTTAGTGTATTTCTACTGGGTTGTGGCTCACCCTATATGGGATATCATTTTCAGGTCCAGGAGATATGCCACCTCCAAGATCATAGCTTGGGAGGTTCTAGGGGTTGAAGACTCCTTTTGGTTATTTTGTTATCTTTTGTTGTATTACATGTAAATTCAAGCCGAGGGCTTAATGTGTATGAGTTAGTACTCCCTTTTTGTAACCAAGTATTGGCTTGGAAAGTTGTAAGCCCATAGGGCATTTACTTTTGTTGTCAACATGTAATACTTTTGTAATGAATACTCTGATGAATGGAAAGATATTTATTCTCTTATGACTATGCATGTCAATAGTGTGGGTTTCTATGTATTATTTTGAGGGCGTTACACTGGTCCCTCTCAAAATTTCCCATCTTAAAACCCTAACCCATGGCACCAAAGAAATCACAGTCCACCGATGAAGATGAAACCAATGCAAACCAACTTCGATTTCCCAAACACATCAGACCTTATGAACTCATTCAAACTTGACTACATTCTGATGCCAAGCAGCAGCACTGTCGCGAAAGCAACACTAGGCCCTACCTTCATACAACACTTCCCCGACGAATTGGCTCCATACTACCCACTTGCCAATGGTGAAACCTTGCTTATCAACCAACCCAGACTGAACTGGACAAGTTGGGAGAGCAGCAAAACTCCCCTTCGAGCATGGAGGCAACCAGACTCCACTTGGCAGAGCTGGGTCAAACGAATTGGAGGTCATGACTCCGATGTGTGGAAACATCTTGGCATCGCTCAGGTAATCCGTCTGTCCACCCTCAAATTCGATATGAATAAATGGCTGATAGCCGCTGTTACATGTTTCTGGTCACATCCTGTAATTCCATGCTTTTAACATTCGGAATGATATCCCCAACTGTCCTAGATGTCGCCCACCTCACTGGACTTCCCATTCTAGGGCTAGAAATTAGTGCCTTGCTAGAACCCATTAAAGTACCCTTCACCCTTCAGACTGACATGAGTTACACTGAATTTACCAAAAAATACAAAGGCAAACCGGGTAGTGCTATGACTGACCAAGAAAGGGCTTTCTTTTACCTCATATGGCTATGCCAATTCCTTTTCTATGTTCCTGGTATAAGATTACTAAAGAATACCACCCTCTAGATTTGCGCCTTCAAGATGGCCAAGCCATGGCCCTTGCTCCTTACTTGCTCGCCACACTTTACAAAGGCATGTTTTCTTTTTGTGATAAGAAAATATCTGGCAATTGTGGTGGGCCATTCTGGCTTTTCCAAGCATGGTTGTATGCGTATTTTCCTGAAATACAACCTGCCAAACCAAACACTATGATCCCCAAACATTACTCTTATGCGGGATGTTTGTTAACCTTTGTTGATAAGCCCACACTTAGCTTCTCTCAATGCGTTACTACACTTTTCAACCTTCCATCTCACAAAGACCCCCTACTATTCATGCCATTTCAACCATCTCAATTCCCATCCTCTGGAGTAGAACATCTCTTCACGGATCCGTCGGACCTAAAAGATGACGAAAAGATTTGTCAAGCTCAAACATGGAACTATATTCTGACATCCAAGCATATCCTAGTGGGATGTTCTATCTCCTCCAACAAATTGTCTACCTGTAGTGTTGAAAACTATTGCCCTAGTTAATGGGCCAGACAATTTGGACTTACACAAGCCACACCTTGCCCTTACTTCCACTCCACCATTGAAGAACAAATATGGACAAGGATCAACATCAAAGCTTCTTCTGAAGCCAAACTAATCGGAGTGGAGAATGAAAAACTTCTACAAGGCTTTAGCCACTTCTACTTCAAGCATGTTCCTGACCTCATGCCAGGTTTCAACACTAGTGGACCCTTATGGCAGCAGTATTTTCTCCAAACCTCTTCAGACCTATCTGAGAGATGTGTCTACTGATAATCAAGGGTCGGAACCACCCACTTCAAGCCTCAAGACTTCAAGTAAGTTTAATGTAGCTACTAACCCACTTGTACTTCACATTTTTTACATGTCTGTCCTGCTTTCTGTTAACTCCTTTGCGTTGTTGCAATGAAGCCTGCTCCCACTGAAGCTCCTGTCAGAGACCAGACAAAAGGCAAAGCACTGATGGACCATACTGCAAATCCTAAAGCCCCTTCATCTGTACATAACCTTTTGGGAGACTCAATAAAAACTCTCCACAAAGAGGAACAAAGGAAGACAATAACCGCCCAATCACCATCTGAAGAGATGCGAACCACGAAAAGAAAATCAATCCATCTACAGATTCCAGTGAATGGGATATCCCACTCAGCCAACTAGTTGCCCAAACCACTCAGCATCCTTCAGAGCACACACCTAAGGTATCTCACTTATTCTTGTACATGCAGTAAATTCAATGACATCTGAACTCTAATCTCATATCTTTTCCTTGTAGACGAAAAGAATGAGTCTTCTTATGTCAACTGGTTCTGACAAAGAAGAAAGCCCCATGCCATCTCCCAAACAAACCACTAAATCTCCGCCTCATATCACTGCAAGTGAAGCAGAATATACCAACTCCAAACCAATCCATTCCGCCTACTCACTGTGAACCCCCCTAAGACAATTGAGGTAACACTTGGAGCCTTGCCAGTGAAAGATAATTGCCCTGGTAAAACTGAACCAATCACCTGTCCAACAGTATTTCCCCATCATCCATCAATACCTGACTCCAGTTGGTCCCCACCTTCCACCATGCAAGTAGAGACAATTGACATTGCTCCATGCAGAAATGGTTAATCATCTCCTCCTAGTCCTCATACTTCTCCTAAGGACCAACAAGTGAGCCTCCCATACCAGACACTGAAATCACTCATGGTAAGCACACTGTAACCTATCATATTCTTCATAAAATGATCAATTTACTAACTCTTTCTGACAAGGGCGGGGACAGCAGTTGGAAAAACTTCATTTACCAACCCCAAGCCTTCGAATGAGCTAACCCACACAGCTACAAACACAGAGGCAGTTGTATGAATGACCTAAGAGTTGACTATCTCCTCCACACATGAACCTCCCACTTTAACGAATCCTCAACAAACCAAGGCATCAGCAACTGAGGGAACCCCAACTACAGCATCCACAAGTGAACGTACACCCATTCTAACATGTATTGATGTGCAGGTAATATCTTTATTCCTTTTACATTCTGTGTTTGTATAGTTTGTACTTTCCAACGTTTACTTAACTTTCAACTGTCGACAGACAACCACATCAAGTGAAAACATATGGGATGAAATTGTTGTATTTGAGCAAAGGTTACAACACATTTCATCCTCCCCCAAAGGCTACATAATTTCACAGAGGAAGTCCAACAACTTTTAACCAACTTTCTGAAACTCATCAACACTCCTCTTGAAGAGATTGCCCTCAACCAACCTCAGGAACCTTGACTTGCCTCACAACTATCCAACACCTTTCTCCCAATCCTTTCAATCCTAGTTAACTCAAACACCTGGACAGAATTGTGAATGGATGGTCAACCATAGTGGAAATGATCAGAAGTGCTTAATGGAATCGAAGTGAATAAAACTTTCCTAGTTAATGCCCAAACCATCTTGAACTCCTGAAGCTCACTCAGCAGAACTCTTCAACATCTCTAACCAATACAAAGTGTTGGCATGTAAACAATCAAGGCTGGAGGCAAAATTAGCTTCTGTCAAGCAAAAAAGGCTCTTACTAGAACAACAAAAGGACCAACTTGGCAAAGAAGCAAGGAGCATGCTCTCACAAATTGGAAGTGTCATTCATCCATCAAAGCTATCAAAGCAGAACTTGACGAAGCCCAAGCTATGGTTGCAAAATACCCAGTCAGATTGGGATATTCTTGCCAGCCATCCTGTTCTCCAACACCTGAATTTTGGTTGTGTTCCATCTCTTGTAAAGACTTTAACCAAACTCCAA
>JAPPVO010006761.1:0-24069 GCA_030407325.1 Camellia japonica | reverse complement strand
TAATGGGTAAGAAGCATTTTGTAAGAGTTAATTTAACATACTTTTATATTATGGGACTCAAGAATGGAGATTATATCAATTTGTGTTTTCATTATTTGACACTAGCGGTGAACTCATGTTATGCATAGGAATCTCTATTTAAAAAAATAAAATGTAAAAGAATGAAATGAAAGAAAGAAAAAGGAACAAAATGTAGGATTAAATTTTGGATCTGAATAGTTCATGTTTTTAGTTTTTTTTTTAAAACCTAATTATGCATGGCATAAATGACTTCCAAAGTTTATGAGTATGTTACCTTCAGTAGGAGTGTAAAAATGGTCCGCGGCTCGTAGGCGGCCCAAAACCCGCCCTTGGCCTGGGATGGGCCTGGCCCGTTTAGGCCCACTTGGGCTCAGGCTCGAACCCAACCCGATCCCCTGAGCTTGGGCTTAGGCCATCGTTTTGAAGCCCAGCTCGGCCCGTGGGTCCGGCCCGCTTGGCCCAGTCCGTTACCCGGCCCGTCAGCCTGCTTAAATCCCACTTAGGGCCCGGCCCGAAGCCAAGCCCTGCCCGCCTTGAGGCCCAATGTATTTTTTAATGGAAAATAATAAAATTTTAGTAGAAAAAATTTTAAAAAACAAAAAAAATGGTCAGGCCCGCCCAAGCCCATTGGGTTGGCCCGCCCAAGGCCCGAATATCCCTGGGCCTGGACTTAATTTTTTGGCCCGTGGGCCGACTCGGCCCGACCTAAATTTCGGCGAGAGCCTGTGAAGCCCGACATGGGTCGGGTCAAACTAAGTCAGGCCACATTTATACCCTTATTCAGTTATGTTTTATGACTTTTAAGTTATTTCAAATATATAAAAGTAAAAACTATCTTTAACTATGCAAATAAAATTTTGAACAATATTTACAAACATTTTGCTTGATTGAATTAAAAAACTATTACTAAATTAAATTAAATTTATTAGATCGTTGTTAGATTTTCTAAGAATAATTTCTTTTTGGTTGACACCAATCCAACTTATAAAGTTGACCAAAATAAACTATAGTAAAATTATATCGTAATATAAATTAAATATAAATTTAGGATAAATTATACTTTGTCTCTTTTATGTTTGGTAATTTTTTTATTTTGGCTTTTTATATTTTAAGTTTTTTTCAATCTACTCTTAAGGTTAATTTCTGTTCAAAATTAGACAAAAAATGCCACGTTAATTATCATATAAAATAAAAAAATATATATTATTATGATGGGATTTAGTTTTTTGTTAGACGTGTGAATTATATATAAGAAAATGTTTTAAGTCACGTGACTATCAATGTATTATTTTCTATCTAATTTTAGACAAACGTTAATTTTTAAAATAAATTAAAAAAAACTTGAACCATAAAAAGTTTTTCTCGTTGTTTCCTTTGGTTTTGTTTTATGGGAGACAGTGGAGTTTGTATCCTTCCTCTCCCCCTCGTTTCTTCTTTTGAGGTTTGTTCATTACTATTTCTTTTTTCTAAATCTGATTTTTCTTTTCTATCTATTACTATACTACTAGTTACTCCTCCCGTGTCCATCATCAATCGGTTTGCTACCCAGGAAATTTTTAGATTTAGGTTCAGATTTAAATCATGACAGGAATTCGATTCTGCTAAATGTATTTTTATATTCTAAGTGACCATCTCAAATCCAAAATGATTTATTTTGTAAGAGTGGAGATTATAATACCACAATAAAATGATTTATTTTGTAAAGGTGGAGATTATAATACCACAATAAGCGGATGTGACGATGGCAATGGATCGTGAAGGTATTTGGTAGTGATTGTTAAGGTGTTTATGAATCGGTTCGATTGAAGTTGGCATTAAATTTGGAATCAACTTAATCATGATCGGTTTCAAATTTATAGACTTAAGACCAAACTAATAATGTGCACTAGAATCAACCCAACCCAATGCAGCTTAGGCTGTAACCATCCACGGTTACAAAAAAAATAAAAAATAAAAACTTTAAAAAATGAAACAATGAATAATAAATAAATTAAAATAAATATGTTTTTAACATTTAAAATAAACACAAATAAAAAATAAAATATTGTTTAATACACTAATAACTGTGAATGATATAGTGAAGGCAAACTGAAGTATAGTAAAATCCAACTCAAGCTTAAACACAACAAATGCAAATTAAATCTAATAAAATTTCATTTACGTGGAAAATTAAATGCAATAAAGTTCATTGTAATGGATCAATTAGATATAAATATAAATAGAATTTTACATTATATATATATCTACGTTTGTTTCTCGAGTTAGTTCGAATTGATAATTTAAAAACTCAAAACCAAGTCAATATACTCAAAAATAAACCAAACCAACCCAAAGATGGGGGGTAGTTTAGTTCTTCAGTTTATTAGCTATTTTGTGCACCCCTAGTGATTGTTTTCATATATATATATATATATATATATTTTGTGTTTTTTTATTTTTGTATTGTAATAATGTCTTTCTGGGGTGAGTTTCTCCTCCTTAATGAAAGCTTTCTCATCCCTACATGGAGGGTTTTTTATTTTTTATTTTTTTATCCTACATTGAGACAGTTCTACTCCCTGTATGGAGACTCTCTTTATCACTTTTGGAATCCATCTTATATTCCAATATATTTTATTAAATGATTTATTGTTAAGTGTACAATTGATGTATTAAGTCTTCTACTTTTTTATAATAAAAAAAATATTATATTTGGCCAAAATGCCCTTTATCATTGGCATTGTTTGGGAAGGGCTAAAGTGACTATTTTAGCCACAAAAGACAAAATATGCTATTTTAGCCACAAAAAATAAAACATCACATCCAACCCATAATCATTATATTATTCTCTCACAAAAAAAGTCAAAAAAAAAAAAAAAATTTCTCAAACCAAGCTTTTTAGCCCAGACTAAAATTGCCAAAAAAGCCAAAAAGCCAACCCATTTCCCAAACGGAGGCTAAAGCGAAAACTACAATCTAAATTTTTTTAATTTATAAGCTCCCGAAAAAAGAAGCGCCTCTTTTATCAAGGATAAACAAATTTGTTTTCATTTTTTTATGGACAATCTTATTCTTAGTAACTAATTTTATATTTTAAATTTTAAAATGATATAACCTTTGATTTATATATTGGTTTTTTAATAAAATTAATAGTTTTAGAATTCTCTCGTTAAGATCTATTAAACTAAATCTATGTTGGCTATGAAATTCTTTATAATAAAAAAATGTTATTTTTTTCCCTATTGAAACTAACATCAACAGTAAAATTTTACTCTGATTTAGAGTAAAATTTTATTGTGAAACTGTTTATATCAATTACAATGGCAATTTTTTTGTAAGAATTTCATAGTCAACCTAGATCTTATTTGATAGATCTTGATGAGAAGATTATAGCGACCCCGGGGTTTTTCCCATTTGGTGTTCTATCCGGACTTAGGTTCCGTGGATCCTGTCAGCATTATTTAATGTTGTTGTCGTCCTTTAATTTTCTTATTTTGAGTTATAGGATGTATTCGGCAGGTTTTGTTGCAGGTTGGTTGGGTTTAGGAACCAAGTGTTGCTGTCCAATTTTTGGACCTTTGCTCGAGCGAAGAGTTGGTCGCTTGAGCGAGCTTTTGCTTTGGTCCTTCGCTCGAGCTAGGTTTTAGTCGCTCGAGCGAGAGTAGGATTTTGTGTCTAGTGGCTCGAGCCAGGTTATCTTCGCTCGAGCGAGCGATTGCGTCTAGTATGGACCTGAGAGCTGTGTTTCTTCGCTCGAGCGAGCTTTTCTTCGCTCAAGCGAGCGAGGTGTATGTTTTCGAGTTCTTCGCTCGAGCGAGCATTCTGTCGCTCGAGCGTGCTTCTGGGTTGCAGACCTGAAGCTTCGAGTTCTTGGCTCGAGCGAGACTTTATTGGCTCGAGCGAGGCTTTCTTGTGTCTGGTCGCTCAAGCGACCAATCCTTCACTCGAGCGAGCCTGTCAGGTATAAATACGCAGCAGCGATTTTTTAAAACGTTTTTTCACATTCTTTTTTATCCTAAAACCCTAGTTCCGAGTTTTCTCTCCCTCAACTTACCCTCTCTCTTAGGTATCATCTCTTTTTAGGGTGTTTCTACTCTAGGTTCTTTATTAAAAAGATAAAGTGAGTCGAGAGCTTCGTTTTAATTTGAGAGTTTAGCGGTTTGGAGCACTTTGGATTTTGGGTCGTCATCTCCATCTTCTCCATTCGGGTTATTTACTTCGAGGTAAGGATTTCCTACTCCATATTATAGGTTTTGTTCTAAGTTCTGGTATTTTGATATGTTGGAAGTTGTTTGGTAATTTTGGGAAAAACCCTAGTGGTTGAAATAAATTAATTTGTATACTTAATTTAGGGAAAAATGTGGAATTGAGTTTAATTCATGAAATTGGGGAATTTAGTGATTTAATGGTGAAGTTGGTTAGTTTAATTACTCACCTATAAAAATGTTAAATTTATCTTTGTTGATACATTTATTTCCTGTTTAAAAATAACTGTTTTGGGCTATCGGTGGAGGATAGTCGTGATTGTTGTAGACATTGCATGTGGATTAGGGAAAAACTGAAACTAATCACATTAAATTAAGTCATTGGACATGACAGTTGAATTAAACACAGAACATACGTGTATTGATTGAATATTGTGCATGACAAGTGTTTAATACATTGCATATGCATATTGTTTGGGAGAAGATAGGGGATGTACTCCACGGTTTGGGAGGAGATAGGGGATGGACTCCATTAGTATCGCTTATATGCGTACTTATTGATTTATGGAAGTGTTTTTACATGTTATTGATACAACACTAAAATGTGTATCAAGGGGAAGTATGGAAGTGTTTTGGTATGAGCCTTAGTCTCATTAATTTGTTGATATGGAAGTAATGTTAATGTGAGATGTAGTCCCACTGTTATAGTTTGGCCAGGTTCTGAGCCATATTGGTATAAATGAAAATGTATGATGATGAAATCAGTATTTTATGTTAACCATCTATTGAATGCTATTGCTTTATTCAATGCTTATATTGGTTTAGTATTTTTCTACTGGGCTGTGGCTCACCCTATATGGGAAATCATTTTCAGGTCCAGGTGATATGCTACCTCCAAGGACTTAGCTTGGAAGGATTTGGAGTTGAAGACTCTGTTTAGATTATTTGTTATTTCGTTTTATTTGATGTTACATGTAAACTCAATCCGAGGGCTAAATTTGTAGTTAAGTTAGAACTCACATTTTGTGTCCAAGTGTTGGCTTGGAAAGGTGTAAGCCTGTAGGGCATTTATTTTTGTGTTACATGTAACGTCTTTTAATTAGAATACTCTGATGAATGGAATAATGTTTTATTTTCTTAAGTAATGCATGTTATTATTGTGTATGTTATGGGATATTTTTGAGAGCGGTACAACTTGGTATCAGAGCGTACCGGGTTCGAATACTTTGGGTACGTGGGAAGTGATTAGTATCACAATGGGTTCGTCTCGCTGGATAGAGACTTAGCTGTACTGTTATATGCTTATATGATAACATGTTTATGTGATTATGTGGGTATAGAACGTAGTTTCTAGGATGTTGATTGGACCCTTGAGTTTCTAGTAGTCTTGTTGGAAAGGCACTTGATCAATGCTGCTTCCAACCGGAACTATAGTAACGCTTTGGGACTATCATTACCCAGGAATGAAATTCGTAGGTGCTTATGTGATTATGTGCTTACGTGGAATGAATTACTGTTGTCCAATGCATTAGGACGTGAGTGTTATAGCTTCGGCACATTTATGAATGTGCTAACGTCTTTGTTTCCTGTATTAGGATGTCAGGACGAGAACGAGGACGAGGACGCGGTAGGCGTGGTAGGCCGGGTAGGCAAGAAGTGCCTGTGTCGGAGGAGATTCCGGAGCAGCAGGAAGGGGTTGGTCAGGCCAATGTGGCCGAGCCGGTAAGCCAGCAGGCTATGGGCGCTTTAGCCCAAGAGATAGCAAGGGCATTCAGGGAGTCAGTTGGCATTCTTAGGGCTGAGAATCAAGCCCAGGTTGTTGTTGCGGATGCAGGACCTTTCTTCTGAAAAGGGAGTTCTTCCGGTCCAATCCGGACAATTTGTGGGTGACCTAAAGAGCCACTTAAGGCAGAGATGAATGGCTCGAACAGACAACAAAGACGTTTGAGATGCTTGGCATCGAAGACGAGGGGTTGAAAGTGACCTTGGCATCATTCCAGCTGAAGGGGGATGCGGGTCAGTGGTGGAAGTTTACAAAAGGGTCGTATAGGAGGTACATGGAAGCTTTTGTGAATGCTTCCAGGAGAGAGGTTCTTATCCCCAACTGTCAGGGAAAGCTAAGAGACCAGTTCTGTCAGCTGAAGCAGTCGAGTTCTTCAGTGGTCAAGTTTGAGGCTGCATTTACCAGCTTGTCTAGGTTTGCACCTGAGTTGGTGCGTCTGAGGAACGCCGTTGTATCGAGTTTGAGAAGAAGTTGAGGCGTGGCCTCAAGCTGAGAGTTGGAGGAACTATGATTCGGGATATGGGCGTATGGTTGATGCTGCAGCCCATATGGAGATCATGATGCAGGAGGAGGAGGAAGGGCAGAAGGGCTCTAAGAGGAGTCAGAATGGCCAGAGTGATAGCAGGAGACAGAAAGGTTTCACTCCTCAACAGTCTCAGAGTAGCTTTTCTAGATCGACTTTTCCAGTGCCGAGTGCAGGGTCTGGGAAAGGCAGTCAGGGAGACATTACCTGTTTCAAGTGTGGTCAGCTGGGCCACAAGTCTCCAGTTTGCCCGCAGAGGGGAGGAGTGCAGAGAGCAGCATCTTCTTCGGCTTGATCTTAGAGCCAGAGTCAGGGTAGAGGCCAGCCGCTCTCTTGTTTTCAGTGCGGTCAGGCAGGGCACATGAAGAGGTATTGCCCGCAGTTGAGTGGCACATCTGGTGCATCTGGTTTGAGGCAGACTCAGGGTCATCAGCCAGCTCAGTCAGTTCAGGCCTCGAGGGCCAATCAGGGGGTTCATCGTTCCAGTCTGTGCAGCAGTCTTATGCTCCTAGGGGTGAGCAGGTTGATCAGAGACCGCGTCTGGGCGCGTGTATGTTGTTACCGCGCAGGATCTTGTACCGGCTCCATCGTTGTGAGAGGTACCTTCTTGTTTTGCAATTCGGTTTGCTAGTGTATTGATTGATACGGGTGCATCTCATTCCTTGTGTCTGCTGCATTTGCATCTGTTTGGAGTTGGAGTTAGCACAGTTAGCATCTCCTATTTGTGTAGTGTCACCCTTGGGGGTGAATTGATCTTGAAAACAAGGTGTTAGGGGTGTGATATAGAGGTCGCCGATCATCGGCTTCCGTTTCCTTTTTGTAGTTATGCCCATGAAGGGCTTTGATATTATTTTGGGTATGGACTGGTTATCATCATACAGGGCATTATTGATTGCTACTGCCAGAGGGTCACTTGTTGTACTGTGAGCGGGGAATGTTTCCATTTCTGGGGGACCGGGTTGGTAGTGTTTTGCCACCGGGGTATGATCCGCGAGGGCGGAGTGATCTTAGTGGTTTCTACTTGCTAGCTTTGAGAGTGGTGAGTGTGATGAGACCCAGACTGTGTTGCCAAGAGTGGTTTGTGAGTACTCGGACGTCTTTCCCGAGGCCTTGTTAGTTTGCCACCTCACAGAGAGATTGAGTTCTCTATTGACTTAGTGCCCGGTACGATGCCGATTTCTATGGCACCATATCGTTTTGCCCCAGCCGAGTTAGTGGAGTTGAAGATCCAACTCCAGGAGTTGCTAGATAAGGGCTATATACGTCCAAGTGTTTCGCCGTGGGGAGCACCGGCCCTCTTTGCTAAAGAGAAAGGTGGTGCTTTGAGACTCTGTATCGATTACCGAAAATTGAATCGGGCTACGGTCAAGAATAAATACCCTATGCCTCGTATAGATGACCTGTTCCATCAATTGAAGGGTTCCCGTTGTTTCTCTAAGATAGACTTGAGATCGGGTTACCAGCAGTTGAGAGTCAGGGAGGAGGATATTCCGAAGACGGCATTCCGTACACGGTATGGCCATATGAGTTTCTGGTGATGCCATTTGGGCTCACCAATGCACCGGCAGTCTTTATGGACTTGATGAACCGGATATTCCGGAATTCTTAGATCGTTTTGTAGTCGTCTTCGTGGACGACATCCTGATTATTCACTTCAGAGGAGGAGCACGAAGAACACTTGAGAGTGGTGCTTGAGTTGCTTAGAGCACATAAGCTTTATGCTAAGTTTGGGAAGTGTCAGTTCTGGCTAGGAGAAGTCAAGTTCTTAGGCCATGTGGTTTCTGGGGAAGGGGTGTCTGTTGATACATCCAAGATTGAGGCAGTGCAGGATTGGGCACAGCCTAAGAGTGTGTTTGAGATTCGCAGCTTTCTGGGATTAACTGGGTACTACCGACGGTTTGTGAAAGATTTCTCTAGGCTAGCTTTGCCATTGACTAGATTGACTCGGAAGGGAGTCAAATTTGTATGTAGTGAGACTTGTGAAAAGTCGTTCCAGGAGTTGAAAGTTCAACTGACCACCGCTCCAGTCTTGATATTCCGGAGAGAGGGTTGGGTATGCAGTCTATTGTGACGCCTCACGAGAGGGTCTGGGTTGTGTGTTGATGCAAGGAGGGGAAAAGTGGTTGCCTATGGCTCACGTCAGTTGAAAATACACGAGAAGAATGACCCTACCCATGACCTGAGTTAGCAGCTGTGATCTTTGCCTTGAAGATTTGGAGGCATTACCTTTATGGTGAGAGGTTCGAGGTATTCTCGGATCATAAGAGTCTGAAGTATCTGTTTACATAGAAAGACTTGAACTTGAGGCAGAGGAGGTGGATGGAAGTTCCATTGAGGATTATGACTTCGAGTTGCATTATCATCCCGGAGAAGGCCAATGTGGTGGCCGATGCCCTAGCAGGAAATCTATTGGTGGCGTAGCTAGTATAGCCATCCGGGAATGGGAAATGTTGGGTGCACTTGGGGAGTTTTGATTTGCTTCTGGGCGAATCCGTTGAGGCTGCGGCCTTATTTTCTATTGTTGCGCAGCCTGCACTTATGACTAGAGTGTTAGAGGCACAGAGAGGTGACCTTGAGGTAGATTCCCTCCGAGAGAAGATCTCCAGTGGGAAGGTTGAGAAGGGTTTGACGGTGTATCCCGACTTGAGTGTGAGATACCGAGACCGTTGTTTGTGCTGGAGTCTTGCGAGAGGAAGTACTCCGAGAGTTTCATCATTCACGCCTTGCGGTGCATCCGGGAGGCACTAAGATATATCGGGACTTGGTCGCCAGTTTTGATGGCGGGGTATGAAGAGAGATGTGGCAGCTTTCGTGTCTAAGTGCCTTACTTGTCAGCAAGTGAAGGCCGAGCATCAGAGGCCAGCGGGTTTGTTGCAACCCTTGCCTATTGCCGAGTGGAAGTGGGAGCATGTCACTATGGATTTCGTTGTAGGTCTTTCGAGGACTCAGCGGGGAGTGATGCTATTTGGGTGGTTGTAGAACCGGTTGACTAAGTCGGCGCACTTCATTCCTATGCGCGTGAGAGATTCGATAGATCATCTTGCCGACTTGTACATTCGGGACATAGTGAGGTTGCACGGGGTCCCAGTGACGATCGTCTCAGATAGAGATCCTCGTTTTACTGCCAGGTTGTGGCAGAGTTTGCAGAGTGCCTTGGGCACTAAGTCGACCTTTAGCACGGCTTATCATCCTCAGACTGACGGGCAGTCTGAGCATACTATTTAGATCCTTGAGGATATGCTTCGGGGTTGTGTTCTTGACTTTAGTAGGTAGTGGGAGAGGCACTTGCCCTTGGTGGAGTTTGCCTACAACAACAGTTTCCAGTCTAGTATCGGTATGGCACCGTTTGAGGCCTTGTATGGCCGACCGTGTAGGTCTCCAGTTTGTTGGGCCGAGGTGGGTGATGCACCTTTGTTGGGTCCGGAGTTGGTGAGGGAAACGACGGAAAAAGTTGAGCTTATCCGTAGGAGGCTTGTTACAGCCCAGAGTCGCCAGAAATCTTATGCCGACCGTAGGAGGAGATCAGTGGTAAACATCAATTTTTGAAGTCCAAAATTGGAGGGGTTAGCCTCTTCTCCTTGTGTTTTGTTTGCGTGCCTAGATAGCTTCATATGTTAGCATGTTTTTCTAGCAATTTGTAGCTTAAGTCCAGCATGTTTTAGCCTCTGTTTTGACCTATTTTGGCTCTATTTTGGGCTAGTTAATTCAGTTGAGGCATGTATTGCATAGTTGTAGTGCAATTTCCTTCACTAGTTTGATGTCTTAATGCCTTAAGCATCATTGTTTTGAGTTGAAAGCATGTTTTAATGTTGTTTTGCACCCCATTTCAACATTTTTAACCTCTGCAACCTCCCTCCATTCTTCACTCTTTGTTTGCTTTGAAAGTGGTTTTAAACCACTTGTTTGCCAAAGTATGAAATTGAGGTGTTGCACCTAATGGTTTAATCTCCTTGGGGGTTCATTACCAACAGTGTAATGCCTCTTTTATACCCAAAGCACCTTGTGGTTTGAGCCATCTTTCCATTAGAGGACACTCACTTTGGACTTAATCAATTAAAGGATGAATTGGTAATGTAAAATGAGTAAACAAAATGAACAAGTAAAAGAGGCAAGATAAGCATGCTTTATGTTGCATTGCATGTGTTCAAATCAGACGTTAATTTGAATACAAGGCAAATGGGACATTTCATACTCGAAAGTGATGAAATGTGCAATTTTCCTTGGTCTCCATTTGCCCTTGATCATGCATGATAGGGTGGTGGTCCTTTGAGTCATATTTGTGCATTTATTGAAATTGTACAACTTGGATCTTTGGCCATCATGCAATGAAATTGCTTGATTGGTGGTCTTGGATCCAAGTGTGCCACTCCTTTAAGGTTTTGAGATGATAAGGAGGGGTACAGTACAAACAAACCCCTAGAAAAACCTTCATTTTGCCTTGTTTGTGCTCTGTTGCAGTATGGTGACTCAGAGCATCAGTGGCCGGTAGTGCCCCATCTATGGCCGGTAGTGCCTCATTTCTGGCCGACAAGGCACCTTTTTGGCCGGTAGCAACCATCCTTGGTCGGCAAGCCAGTGGTGTAATCCTCAGTAAAGATTTGGTAAGGGGGAGTAGAAAGTTTCTGGAGTATGCTCAACTCTGCAAACAGAGCCTCTCGGGAGCAAAACGAAGGACTTTTCGGGACAAAAACCGAGCGCATGCATCTTCCACGTTCCGAAGCAGAGCTGTGGTAGTGTAGTTTTAATGCTTTGCATGATTAGTTAAAGTGTGAATTTGTTTAATTAATTAGTTTACTAAGTGATTTAAGTGTTGTAATAGTTAATAATTAGTTTACTAGCTATTCATTTGATTTGTAATAATTAGTCTAATTAGTTTAAATTAGATTAGTTTAATTAGCGTAGCTAGTTAGTTAGCTTTATTTATTCGGATCCTTCTTCGTGAGGGCATAATGTTGTAATAAGTGTGCGTTCGTGAGTGTATGTTTTCCAACCCCATATCTTTCTCCCTTTTATTTAATCGTTTTTTATGGTTAGATTAGGGTCATATTTCAATTAACATATCGCATGCTTGTATCTATTAATTTTGGCTTGCATGCACTGAGACTCGGCGCATCATTCAAACTGCTTTGCCATTTTAATATGCTTCTTTGAATATGTGTTTAATCGCATATTGTTCAAACCGATTCATATGCCATATTAGTAGCCGAGCCTATTAATTGCATATTGTATGTGTTGCATTAGACCTCTTACATAGTTAGGATCTTACATTTTTCTAACTAGTTTCTATTTTGACTCGGAGTACTCATTTAAGTTTTATGCTTTAACATACTTGCATGAGTGTGATTGCCATGTTGCCATGATTCGCATGCTTGCCATGAGACTATGTGCTTAAATGATAAACTGTATGAATGCCTGTGGATGAAGGCTTGTTATTTGAATTGGAACAATTCAATAAATATAAGTTTTAAGCCCACTTTGTTGAGTGGCAAATCATGTTTTAAGCACACTATGTTTGTAACGCCCTCAAAATAATAACCTTAAACTCATAATATTGACATGCATTGATATATAAAAGATCAACATCCTTCTTTTCATCAGAGTAATTCATTACAAATAGTATTACATGTTAACAACATAGCAAATGCCCTAAGGGCTTACAGCTTTCCAAGTTATCACTTGGTTACAAAAAGAGAGTACTAACTCAATTACACATGAAGCCCTTGGCTTGAATCTACATGTAATACATCAAAACAAGGAAAGACAACAAAAGTATGTCCGCCTCTAGCCTCCCAAGCTATGTCCTTAGAGGTGGCATGCTACCTGTACCTAAAAATGATGTTCCCATATAGGGTGAGCCACAGCCCAGTAGAAATATACTAAACCAGTTATGAACAATGACTAAAAGATTAACAGTTGATAGATGGTCAACACTTTTATATTCTTTCATAACACATTACAGTTTCATGACATTCAAGTCCTTATTCCATTTCATTTTCCATTCCTTTTCAATTCTCAATTCATAACTATGGCTCAGAACCTGACCAAACAATATATATGAGACAGTAACTCAAATTAAACATTTTCCCATTTCACAATAGATAAGCATACTAGCTATATCAACACATCAACGGATAAGCATATAAGCTATATCAACACATCAACAGATAAGTATAAGAACTATATCACACCACCAAGATAAGCATATGAGCTGTATCTACACTTCTCAAAGATAAGCATATGAGCTGTATCTACGGAGTCCATCCCCTATCTCCTCCCAAACAATATCCGGTTTAGAGGTCCATCCCCTATCTTCCCCTAAACCGCGGAGTACATCCCATATCTCCTCCAACACAACACAATGCATATAAACAATTATTATACACATCATCAATCAATACATAAAGTTAATGTATTCTTTCAATCGTCATACTCAATGACACATTCTAGTGATTAGTTTTAGTTTGCCTACTCATCATGTATTGTCTACAACAATCAAGACTATCCTCCACCGATAGCCCAAAGCAGTTATCTCTAAACAGAAAATAAATGCACAAAAAGGATAATACATCAACATTTCAATTAGGTGAGCGATAAATAATCCAACTACACCCTTTTATCCCATACATTCCCAATCTCAACATGCCCAATTCAATTCCTCATTTCTAACAATTAATTATACCAATTAATTAACCAATGTAATTAGGGCATTTTCCATAATTAACATTATAACCCTAAGGTTCCATTTTCATAAATGTTTCAACATTAATTCCATTTCTTCATGCTAAACATGCATATAGGTTTTATATATTTAAAACCCCAACTTTTGTAAAATTGCACAAAAGCCTAAACTTTCTCAAAATTACCCAACAACCCCCAACATATCAAGATGCTAAAATTTAAAGACAAAGCTCATAAAGAGGAGTAGGATATCCCTACCTCAAGCCAAGAAGAGTAAACAAGCAAAAAAACCCCAATTTTTGACTTTCCAGCAACAGAATGATGCCTTGCAGCATTTGTGGTAACTAGTGATGCATAATTTATAAGATTCAAAAAAAATGGAGTTTCTAGCAGTTGAACCACAGCAATTGGCCCTTCAACTCTCATGAGAAGTACCTTCGGGAAAACGACAGAACCCTCCAAAACAGCATATACTTCAACATCAGAACAATCAATTCCTCTAAGATAATCATAGAAGCCATCCTCACATGTTTTAGGCAAGGATGCCCGGATAAAAGCAATCTCCTCCTCTTTAAATTTAAAATTAGCAATGAACCTTATGCACTCTTCAAGACCGGCAAAAATTGTATATTCACCGTCAAAAGGGTTCTTCCGAAAATATAAATCGAACACGGCTCGTTCGTTGTTCTTGCCAGCTTTCCAATAAGCATAAGCCATAGTGAACTGATAGAGATCTGATAACAGAGCGTCACCATCGGATTGGTCGGTCCGGGAATAACCTGCCGCTGGTTATCTTCTTCCTTGGGACCATTCGCCTCCATAGTTTGCCTCGAATTTGAAATTCTAGGGTTCTGTATTCTCACTCTGCAATCTCTTATTCTTCTTCTTTGTCACAGATATCTATCTATACACACACTCAAACATAAAAAAAAGGAAACAGCCGAGAGAGAGAGCCCACCAGCCCACCTGTTTGTGTCTGTTTTATTTATTTTTATTTTTTTATCAACTTTTTCCATCATAATGATTCTCCACCTTGCTTTTGAATAATAGACCAGAGAGAGTAGAATGATTCTAAATGTTGTTTTCTAATAGACCCACCGAAAGTGCATGCTTTGGTTCCCTCAATTCATGCACACTACTTCTCTCTCTCTATTATCTCTAAATAAAATAATATTAATATACCATCCACATGTTGCTGTCATATGTAATGCTCATGAGTTATTCTTAGCCACACACACCAGCACTCACTTCTCTCATATATTTATTTATTTTAGGTCATCACAATGTTTGGTGGCAAACCACATCTTTTAAGCCCACTTGAGAGTGGCAAATTCAAACCATTTTCAAAAACAAACATGAATTGAATTGTTCCAAGTCTTGCGACTAGTCTATACTTGCTTGTGTGCGTCACATAGTAAAGTTAGCTAATAATCGGAATAAGAATACATAATGTTTATAAAAGAACATATCATGATTAGTAAAGGCCTATCTTTAATCGGGCGAGCGGGGGTGCTCATTTCAGGACCTTCCCCTCTCGTACCTAAGTTCCTGAGCCGAGGCAGCTTTGGTGATGGCGGACACGTGGCCTTTGGCATGAGTCAAGGTTTCCTAAATTTTTCCAAAAATAAAATATTTAGGTGGCGACTTTGTATCTTGCAAAGCAGTCCAATTTTGGCATTATTTGATTTAAAATCGATTTTCCAAAAAGGTTTGTCGGATTTAGACTCTTTGGTGTTTATCAGTTTCACATTGCACTTGTGATACTAGATTCAGAATCACGGGAGTCCGAACTGTGAGGCCTTCTTTTCAAACCCTTTCCGAAAGGCGAGACGCGGAAAAAGGTGAGTTCACAATTTGTCACACTCATTAATTTTGAATTCATTTGACATCATTGCCTTGTCAAATTTTTCATGCAATTGCATTGGCGCTTGTTTTAAATCATATAATGATTTAACCAATTTGCATACTTTCTTTTCTTTTCCTAGAACAAAAAATCCTTCTGGTTGTTCCATGTAAATTTCTTCATCTAACTCACCATTTAAGAAACAGTTTTTACATCCATTTGATGAATTTCTAGATTGTATAGAGATGTAATGGCAATTAGCATTCTAATGGACGACAGCGGCGGCGATGGCGTGCGTGCGTGCGCGCGTGTGGTGGTTTGGGCTAAGGTTCACTTTGTCCATAACTCCTCCCTTCTGCAAACTTGGGGTGCCCTTTGGGGTTCAACCCAAGGTTGTACACCTAGAGCTTATATACTCACAAAAGCTCTCTTCAAGTTTCAATGTGGGACAACCCATATAAGGAAATCCACATTTAATTCTTGAATTTATGCATTCCACGAACTCGAAAATGACGTCAAGTTCCCATTCACTCATAAATGGTTTTGACAAACCGTCTTCACCGTGTGACTTACCATGTGGCAAGGAACACGTCATCTCTTTGGACCCACCCCAAAAGACGTTTAGGGCCCACTCAATTTTGGGCTCAAAGTTGGCCCAAAATAAGCTTTATAAAACCAAATTTTCCAACAAAAAGTTCTACTTTTGGGCCTTAGATTGAATATCAAATATTTTATGCGCCAGTTAGAATAAGAATATAGTAGGAAAAGGAATTTTCTTGAATGCCTGTTTGGTGACTCAATGGCTCAGGAAATGACAATATTACCTTCAGTTTGTCTTTGATTATTTACGACACTTCTAAAGGTTCTTGATATTTTGGATGCAATGGTGACATCCGTTTGACTTGAATCTCATCTGAGTTTGCATTAATGCTTCTAGTGAGTCTTTATTAGATGTTATGTGTCTCTGTCCATACTTATTATTCCTAGAGAGGCTGTATCCTATATCTTTGTTGAGTCGGTTGGATGAGTGCCTTGAACTCAAGCTGGGTGATCTTGGGAAAGCTATCCTTCAATGAAATAGAAGCAAAACATCTCTTTTTATAGAGAGGGCAAAAATGGGGTGTAAAGAGACTTCTTTATCAAACAAGATTTCAATGGATTCCAAGTAACTAATTAGTGTGTTGAAATTCTTAGTATGCTCAATCGCTACTCCTCTTTCAAACATTTTCAAGTGGTCAACTTCATTATCAGATGGACTTTGTTCATGTTGAAGGTTTCTCAAACATCCGTGACAAGGTAGCTATCAAACTTTTAGTTGTATTCTCATTGTGAATGTTGAATGTGATTGATACAATAAGGGATAGCCTTACCATATCGAGGCTTTTTGATGGAGTAACTTTCGCTCACCGATTTTCACCCTTTTCAGCTTCTTCACTGCTCTTGCGAGAGCAAAACAAAGATCCTTTTGATAAAGATAATCTTCTATTTGCATCTTCCACAATCCGAAGTTTAAATTGTTGAATTTTTTTTTATCTTCATCTTGATTTTATTCACTATTGATCTTGCTCTAGGAACAAACACTTTGATACCACTTGTTATAGTATATACAATCAATACCAAATTCCAGGACTTAAGCAAACAATCACACACACAATAATTCTAGAATGGAGAAGTAGATGAAGAGAAAAATCAAACTCATAAAGCAGTGCAAACGATTTACGTGGTTCACCCAAATTTAAGGGTTACGTCCACGGGGTCACTATGGTTTCACTAAGATGAATATAAAAGAAGTTACAAGATTCTTACTTAATCTCACAAACTCTCTCTTTACAATGATCTCTCTTTATTGTGCATCTCTCACTAAGATCACAAAACTTATAACTAATGAAGCTATGAGGGTATTTGTAGTGCTAACCAAAAATCGAAATCCAAACCAACATGGAAACACAAACCCAAACCAAACCAACAAGGAAAATCAAAACCAATAATTGAAAGCAATTTAGAAAGATGAAAACTAAACAAAACACCAATTTCCATTTGTGCTTATTTCGAGTTTTTTCCAAGCTCTGCCAACAACACATCTAATAGTTGTATAATAAATATATGAACTTATCTTTATTTCAAATTAGGAAAAAATCATTACAACCAAGTCATTACAACTATTGACTTGGTTGTAATGATTTTTTCTTAATTTGAAATAATAAAAAAATTCATATGCTTATTTTTCAACCATTAAATGAAATAATGGAGGTCATCCGCAGCAACCATGCAATTGAGAGAATCTAGATTAGCCATGTTTGCTTCATCATTAGATTCCTAAAATGAAAGGAAATGAATTACATATAAATGGGGAAAAAAAATAGGGGTACTTACCAATTAGTCCTATTCACTAGACTTATTTATCTACAGGTCCTAACTAATAAATTTAACACTATAAAAATAAGAGAGTGATAAATTTATCACTAAAAAATTATTCATAAAAAAAGAGACTGATAAATTTATCACTATAAAATTATTCATAAAAAAAAAAGACTGATAAAATTTGTCTTTATCACTTAATAAATTATATCAAATAGGACTTAATGGGTAATAAGTCTCAAAGTAGGACCTATTGGGTAATAAGTCTCCCAAGTAGGACCTATTGGTAGTTTACCCAAAAAAATAATATATATATATATATATATAAGAAGCATTAATTGAGTAGTTTCTAATAAATATTTCAAAAGACAGAATTCATCAAATGATCAAATCTATTAACCATAAATTTGATTTGGTTACCTTTGCTTTCAGAAGTAGTTGCTTTAAATCGTCATCAAGAAATTTATCCTTCAACTCTGGAAATGCAATCTACCAAAATTCATTTTATCATTTTGGTTAGTAACTAAATGAAGTTGGGTTGTTGAATAAAATTTTAACTCTACGATGATATGATGAGCCATGTTTGTGATATTAGATGAGCTTAAAATTCACGTTACCACCATTGATAAAAAAATAAAAATAAATGGTTGTTATAGGATGTTATGGTATGTGTAATACAAGAATGATAGAAGGAACATTTTAATGGAGAAACACAATAACTTCAATAATAGAGAAATAAACAAAACTATATAGAAAATTACTTTTTTACTCAAACTTTTTCCTTTAAAAGTTGCATTTAATTTTGATGTGAAAGGACAAAAATGCCCTTGATAGAATTAACCCTATATTTTTATAAACATGCTATAGACTGATATAGATCCTCTTAGCCCATTGCCATCATGGACTAGTCTCGCACCCTTTGCCCATCGCCATCATGGACTAATTGAAACCTACTCGTTATCTATTTTCTTGCTAATATACCTACATATCTTGTGGGTTTGAAGAATTCAATTCTTCAAATTTTTGGTGGTTGATTGGGTAACGGTGGTTGGGTGTCGGTTAATTGGCTATTGGTTGACTAGTGCCTCGTTCGGCAAGTTAACATTTTAGCCAAAAAGTCAAAAAATTTCTAAAAAAGTCAAAAAGCCTATAACCTATATAAAAAAGTCAAAGATTCCATTTTCTCTTTACTTTTTGTACATCTTTTTGTAAAAAGCTAAAAAGCCACCCCAAACAGACTGGTTTTTTTATCTCATATTTTAGCCAAAAAATTAAAAAATTACTAAAATAGTCTGTTCCCAAACGAAACCCAAGTGAGGGTGGTGGTGGTTGATTGATTAGCAATTGGGCCGTAGGGGATACATGTGGTGCTTGATCAAGGTGGTAGTGTCTAATTGAGGTGGTGCATGCGGTGGCTAAAAAGAGAAAGAGAAGGAGAAAAAGAACAGAGATGGGAGCTACTGTCCATGGTGGTTAATTGTGGTCGATTTTAAGGATATTAGGAATGTCTATTTGATTTTAAGAATGTAATATCCATAATTATTTGGATGTAGCTAATATTCGAATACAAGAATAATGAAGGGTGAAGTAAACATTTAAAAATGCTGACTTCATCAATTTTCATCTGTTGGATTAATAATTTTTTCTACATTTGTTAATAGGCCGTAGTATGTTTAAATACTTACACAAGTTGGACGGTTTAAATATAAAAATTTAAAATTGAAGGGTCATATTGAAATTAAAACAAAATGAAGAGTTTAAATAGAAGAATTAGAAGTTCTAGCATCACATGAAAAATTAAAATAAAATTGAAAAAATAATTTATAATTTGTCCAATATAAAAAACCAATTTATACATGGACAAATTACAACGATGGTCCCTATATTTTACTCCTTGTATCATTTTGATCCTTACCCTATTAATTGGCTCAATTTTGACTCTTAATTTTAGATTTTGTTTTAATTTGGTCCAATTAATAATATTGTTAGTGTTTTTCAAGGGAAATTATCACTAAATTGATTGAGATTAATTAACTAAGTTAAGTAAGTTTATAGTTTTATCCTTGAAAATATGATACGTGATAGTTATGTGCGTATTTTTTATAATAAAAAAATGATGACTAAATTGAGACAAAATCATAAATTTAAGATAAAAATTAAGCCAATTAAAAGTACAAGACTAAAATCACACAACAGAGAAAGTACAGAACTACAAAACTATGTTATGCATTCTATCTAAATGGATCCAAATTTATTATTGATTATGAAATGCAATCACCATGTTTTGTTCTAGGCAGTTGACTTTTCAGAATTTTTTTTTTATTTTTTTATTTTTTTTTATTTCCAGTGATTTTTTTTAACATTTTTCGTATTTTTTTTATATTTTTTTAAATACATCTAATCTAAATATGCTTAAAAAGTATAAAATTTGTGAATTTTTTTTAAAAAAATTCACTAAATACAAAAATAAATAAATAAATAAATTTTAATACATTTTTATATTTTGTTGTATTCAATAAATTTTTGTATAATTTTTTTTTTTTTTTACTTTTTAAGTATATTAAAATTAAGTGGATCTAAAAAAATTGATTAAAATATTTAAAATAATCATTAAAAATATAAAAATACGAATTAAAAATTCAAAAAATTACTTTTAAAAACTGAAAACCAAATAGTGTGAATGCAATCCATTGCTCCGAAACCAAAAACATAATCTGATATCTAGTTATGACCACAAAGTTTAATCAAACCAAACGATAGTCAACTGAAAAAAAAGAAAAAAAGAAAAAAAAAAGGATTAAACTCATTTTCTATAAATAAATACGAATTGACTAAGATTGAAATCAACTAAGAATATTATATATGAACACACTTATAATTCACATAAATATTTGTGCATATAATACTAATTTTTCTTAGTTTATGTATTAATACTGACATTTATATCATAAACTCAAAATGTGATCATATAATTCATAATCTTCCAAATTCAGGTTCATTGTGAAATTAGTTAGTAATCGTTGGTATTGAAACTCGACAGTAAAACATGATAAACAAATATTCTAATATCATGGATTATGCATGACTTATTACATCTAACCATCATCAAATATGAAAATCATGGTGGAAGTATGTGAAATCAGTGGGAATGCAAAGGTTTGCCTCTAAAGAAGGTGGTACAAACTAGCAAAGGTAGAGTTATTGGATTACTTTAGGTGGCGTAAGAACAGTTCAGGGTTGATGGATTTAGATTTGAATCGGAGTTAGTGAGGTCTCGTTTGTCAATTATACATTTTAGTTAAAAAGTCAAAAAGTTACTATTTACTTTTCCGTATATTTTTTCGTAAAACACTAAAAAATTATTAAAATAACATATTCCCAAGAAAATTTAAAATATGGGTAAGTTTTGACTTAGCTTTTTATCTCAAAGGTTAATCTTCCTCGCAAACCTATTTTTGTACACCTACGGTTTGACCAATAGATGTGCAGCCTCACCATTTTGTACAGTGGGCCCCACTTTGTTTCAGTGTCCAGCTTGAATTTTGAGGGATTCTGTTTATTCGAAATGCACTTACTCAACTTCTAATTCTAATTGATGGTTAGTTTTGAAATTGGTGCTTTAAACCTCAATTTATTTTGTACCGACCTTGATGGTCAACACTAAAAGAAGAGGGTAAGGACATTCGTACCTTAAAGTCGAAGAAGGTTTTTGTTTCAAATTTAGAACTGGCAAAACTTTTGAGACTTTGCAATCCTTTAAGTTTCAAATTCCATAATTGAGGGAACAAGACTTGTTCTTGTTCTTCTTCCCCATTCATTGAGACTAACATTTCCATCTTTCGACAATGTTCGATAGTGAGTTTTTGCAAATTCTTCAACTGTGAGAGCACGTTGGACGAGGCCAAATTCATGAGTTTGTACCAACTCCAGACTGTAACCTCCTTCAGTTGATCAAAGGACTTGGCCGGGAATAATTTATTGCCCCATATCTCTGTTATGTTTGCCACCATGTGAATATCCAACAACACCAAAGCAGGAAATGAAACCTGGAACATTCATCATATATAATTTTTCAAATGACTCAGTGTGGAACATTTGACACCCAATATTAATCCAAGCCAGCATTATCCAACAATAATAATTGCAACACAATGAGATTCGAATTCTATCTCTTCTTTTTTAATGTGCTTCTCCATGGACATTTTCGAAGAGTTAGGACATTCGTACCTGGTGATTAAACAAGGGCTGTGCTTCGGATATGCTAGAGCAGCTGTAGAAACTTCTAAGGTTCTCCATTTTTCCAAGTTTCAGTTTATTTAGTTGAGAGAACACAATGACATCATTTTTTGGCAATTTCTTCTTTTTCTGCTTTCTTGGAGACTATTACTTCCATTTTTTGGACAACCTGCTATATCAAGTTCTTCCAGATTCTGTAACTGTTGGAGCATATTGTATGGGACCAAATTCACCAATTTGTCACAAAACCAGACCTTAATAATTGTTAACTGGCAGAAGGACTCTGCTTTTTTGGGAAGTAATTGGTTGTCCCAAATCTGTGTTATTTTTGGCACCCTTCTAAAGCTCAATTCCTTCAACTCAGGAAAAGCAATCTGCAGCATATTTATTTCATTAATGACTCTTCCAATGTCAGCATTCTCCACTAACAATCACTACACAATTAATGGAAGAGCTTGTGTGCATGAAGAAAAATTATACAAAGTTTTTGGGCAATTGTTTCACATCAATCACCAACTATGTATATTGTTTCTCTAAATATCACCACAATAGTGATGGATTAATGACTCAATCACGTTTAAATTGAAAACAACCTGACAATGCCCAAAACTATAATACAATTGTTAGCGACTTGTCTCATATCGTCTCCATAAGCCACTTTAGTCTAGTTAATATACTAGAGAAGTCCCTTTACTCAGTACTACTGATTTTTAGTTAGATACTTTTAAGATTCAAACATGATATCAAAGCTGCATTTTAATGATCTTTAGTAGCCAAGTCTGCCCAAATCTATTTCTCTCACATAATCAATCATCAAAGAATTTTTTATTTTTTTATTTTTGGTCCTGCTAGCAAGTAGTCTGGACATTCGTTTATCAATAATTAATGCTACAATTTGTATTTAATAAGTTTTTGATTAATTATACTGTAATTAGTGACAATAGAATTTTCAAAATAAGATGAATAGCATATTTATAAATGGTGCCAAAGAATTTTTTAATTTTAAATATTACCCTTTTAGTTAAATATTCATCATTACAAAAATAATGATAAACTTTAAATATGACATACTTGGTATTATAAAAAAAAAACTGAGAACTGCTACAATAAAAATAACTAGTTGGGGAACCTTTCTATCTCTCTCTTTTTGGACAATTGGTTGGGTAGGGGAAATAAGAGAGGAGAAACTAGACTTGCAACAAAAAAGACTCGAATATGAGAGTAATGTTCTTGGTAGTTATTGACAAGGTTATAAAAAATGGCCGTTACATTATGCAACGGCTAGTTCGTAATAGAAAATGGAGCCATCGTTTCGGATACCCATTGGTATACCGCTGTGAATGAAATTCGCCGAATAACCGTCCAGTTCCCGTTACGTGACGAGGTGTAGTCGTTACACAAGCCGCAATAGTTTGACACTCACCGGTTTAGATCGATATTGGAAAGAAAGTGCTGAAAAACCTGTAAAAAATGGTTAAGAAATTTCATATCCGCAACCCCTGATTTCCTATACGTACCAGCCGATACGATCGATACCGATACTCTGTGATCGATATTGTTGCATTACCTAATACCATGATTTAGAACCATGGTTATTGAAGTGTTGACCACTAACTCATCTAAAAACTTAGCTTGTTACAAACAACGACATTTTATTATTTATAGTATATTTCCCACATGCTCCTCACGTGTGACCAGGCTTTTCATCATAGCAAGCTAAACACGTGCAATCATCATTTTTAATAATTGGGTAGCCGTGAACACAAGATCTATATTTACCTGCTTGAATACCATATTAAAATATTGACCACAACTTCATCTAAAAGTTTAATCTATTAAAGAGTGGGCAATTTTATTATTTATATTATAATGTTCTATCGAATGTGATAAAACAAAAAATAACAAATAAATGAAGGAAAGAGTGAAAATAATTTCAAAAATTTGAGATTTAGTTATGAGGTTATAGTTAAATCAAACCAAAATGTTTGTTTCATTTATGTATTGTTATCTTGATTTTCATCAATAAAGTTTCATTTTTGCTGATAAAAAAAAATATTTAGAAAATCGTCCTGTCCTGTGGTGAAAAGGGTAACGATATTGGTACCTGGTGGTTGAAAATGGCTGTGCATCAGAACTGGAGGTGCAGAAAGTTTTGAGATTCTTCATAGATTCAAGTTTGAGGTTCGTAGTTGAGTGAACACCATGATAGCACCATTGGCTTCTAAGTTCTACTTCTTCCTCCTCTTTCTGTGAGACTATTACTTCCATTTCATAACAATAATTGAGAGAGACTAGTTTTAGATTTTGTAACTGCGGGAGCATTTTGGATGGAACGCATTCACAAGCTTGTCACAAATGCCAAAGCATCAGTCTGCTCAGTTCACAAAAGGACCCTGCATCTGGGACTAATTTCTTGTCCCATATCTCTGTTATGTATGTTTGC
>JAPPVO010006759.1:0-31209 GCA_030407325.1 Camellia japonica | reverse complement strand
CCCTAAAATATAGAACTGAGTCAACGAACTGGGCACGCCAACATGTTGATGTGTACCCTAGTTGGCACCACAAGCCCATGCCAAAAAGCATCTCTCTCTTTTATCCCATCTCTTTTTCTATTATAAATGCACGCCATTCACACAAAAAAATTATTGATTAACTGCATCAGATAATCATATTCTTAACCGATTATAAATCTTTACTAATTAATCATATTCTTAATCAATCATAAATCTTCACTAATTAGAATACAGGTGAAACACCATGTGACAGGTAACCAATACCAACCAATAAATTCTCCATTAGCACACCCAATTTCACAGTAACCAATTGACAAAACTCCTCTCTTTCTCACAGCCTCGTTGTCTTTTTTTTGCTTCATTGGCACCAAAAGCCCATGCCAAAAAGCACCCCTTTCTCTCTGTATTTCTTTCTCTCTCTCCCCCCAATCCCATCTCTTTTTTTAACTATAAATGCACGCCAATAGCACACCAAAGTCACAGTAACCGATATACAAAACTCCTCTCTTTCATAGTCTCATTGCCTTCTTCTTCCTCTCTGTCACTCATGGAAAACAACAATGGCAATCTGGGTCATTGGGCTAGCATTGTTAGCTATCGTGAATGCCATAAGAACCACGCCATCTCACAACCAGGAGGCCGTTGCCGACACCTCTACGACGGGTGCTTCGAGTTCATGAATATCGTTGAGGAGAATAATAGAGGAAACCCAGTGGCGGCATTACTTTGCGCCTCACGCGGGTGCCGCCAGAACTTCCATAGAAAAGAAAAGATCCCGATACACGTCGCTCCCGGGATGGACCACATCCTCAGGGAGATGGCGGCCGCCACTCCTCTTCTCCAACTACCCATTCTCGCTCTGTCCCACTCCGCCCCTGCAGATCCAGCTGGTGGTAGTGATGGTGGTGAAAACCCTAATGAGGATGAGTATCTGGCATAGTTCTAAAATCGAAGCACCGATTCGGATATAGACCGATATAGCGGTGAGAATGAAATTTACAGCCATAACGTCCGAGTCCCAGTACGTGGCTGCCTGAATTCGATAAATACGGCAATACAGTCCGATACACGTTGGTTGTCGCCGATACGGATGAAAATTCGCGCAGAAAACCTGCAAGATCTACGCTTCTTTGGGCTGTGGAGTTCACTTCAATCTTCAAGCTTCTTCAAAGAAGATTTGTCCCTGAGTTGCAAATTATAATTTGTGCTTATGCCATGATGTATTTCGTTATGTTATCATCAATAAAGAGTTTTCTTTTACTGATCAAAAAAATAATAATTTGTGCTTATGCTTATGCTATGTTTTGCTTATGCTTATGCTCTGTTTTTGGTCAACCTGAAGCTACTATGCTCTGTTTAGTTTTTTTTTTTTTTCTTCTGTTTATTTGTTTATACACATACACTACACCACTGTTTATATTAATATATATATATATATATATATCTATTTGGATTAGTGGAAAGGTTTTTTTATTTTTTTATTTTTTTATTTTTGTGCTATATTTTTGTACTATGTTTTTTTTTTAGTTTTTTTTTTTATTTGTGTCTTGGTTTGGTGTAAATGCTTAAAATTTAGATTTTTATTCATTTTTTATTTTTTAAAGAGGTTTATTCTAATCAGTTTTTTAATTTTATTTTAAATGTATTATTGTTACTAACTAAGGCCAAGTTTGGCATGATTGAAAAAAGACAAAAAGTCAAAAAGTCACTATTCTATTTAAGTCACATCATCTTATTTAAGTCACATCACCTCTCTAACACATCACTTCAAATCCAACCCAAACTCAACCCATATTTTATAAAAAGTCAAAAAGTGCACTTATTTAGTCTTCCCAAACTAGGCCTAATTAGAATTATAATATTTGTCAATTGAAAATTGTTATTGTAAATAATTGAAAGTTATAATTGAGACTAAAATAAATAAATATTATTTAATTGAAAATGAGTCAAAAGTGCACCTACATATCAAAATTTTGATTAAAATGTGACAAATTAAGGCTAAAAGAGTAAAAAGAAATGCATAAAATTGAGTTTTAGAGGGATTGTTAATGATTTTTAAAATTTCACAGCCGCGACACCCGATTCCCGATACGTACCAGCCGATACTACCTATACCGATACTCCGCGATCGATACCGTTACGTTACCCGATACCGCGATTTAGAACTATGGTATCTGGGAGATGGAGAGGTGGAAGAGGAGAGGGAGCCGATGAGGAGGAGAAGAGAGAAGGCAAGGCTTACGTCGAGCAAAAAGCATCAATGAGAGAGTATGCTGCTGAGACATTAGAGTGGAGCCTCCAGGGACACAATGAGGAGAAGCTTATTCAATTCTATTCCGATATCGGAATCGTACCTCAAGTCTTCAAGGTTTGGATGAGGAACAACCGCAGCAGGTACATGGATGCCGGTGAAGCATCGTCTGTCGATGAGATATGATTTGCTCCAAAAATGGATTCTTGGTGGTGGTGGTGTGGTTTGAAGTATCAGTGAAGAGGAATCTCCGCTAGGGTTTTGTTTTTGTTTTTGTTGTTTTGTGCTTTTGCGGTTTTATGAGTCTTTATGTGCTTAGTGGTAATGATGAACTTGTGCAAGTGATGTAGTTTATGAATTAATGTAATGGGCTTCGTTTTCCTATAAAATTGAACTCAAATTTGTAAAACAAACTTGAACTTAATTTGTAAATGTTTGGTTAAAAATTGAATCAGCCAGAGACAAAATGAAGGGTAAAAACCAGAGAAACAAACAAACAAACAAACCAGCTTTGCAACACTTTAATAATCTAGCTAAATTATGATTATAGAATACTTGGACTAGTTCACTTGAGTTTCAATTCTTTTTGTTTTGTTTATTATCAAAGTAAACATTAACAACGAAAAACAAAAAATCAAGAAACAAATAAATTATCACTCAAAAGTTGATACACATATGACCTCTCATGATCTGCACTAAACTGTATTAGTGTAGGAAAGCAAGAATTTTCGTGCAAAAAAACTAGGGTAAATTATACAAATATTTCATGTAGTTTACACGATGTATCAATTTAGTTCCTGTTTTTTCAATTTGCTCAATTTTGTCCCTTAATTTAACAGATTGTGTCATTTTAGTCCAATAAATAACGGTTGTTAAGTTTGGTAGACAGAAAGTCAAACTATGTGTCAATTTGAACCCTGTAGTTTACACAATGTATTAATTTGGTCACTGTCAAAATGGAGCAAATTAAAACAACAGGAACCAAATTGAAACATTGTGTAAACTACAATGACCAAATTGAGACATTGTGTAGATTTTACATTCACCAAACTTAACAACCATTATTTATTGGATTAAAATGAGACAATCTGTTAAACTAAGAGGCAAAATCGAGCAAATTGAAACAATATAAACCAAATTGACACATCGTGTAAACTACAAGACCATTTGCATAATTTACCAAAAAAACTACTTGTAATTAACTATGTTCAATGAAAAAAAAAAATTAGTTACACATAAAATTTAAAATACAGAATGTATAAATGTAGCACATATGTTCGCAATTACAGATGCACAAAATGCACAAATATTGCACATATGTGCTTTCTATGTTAGGAATTTTCTATGCACGTAGCACACGCTGAAAAAATATTTATTTATCATCTTTGTTTTTTTCCCCCATTTTTTTATGTTTTGTTATGAAAGGATGAAATAAGTTTGGTAGCAAAGATTAGTGTAATATTTTTGTATTTAATGATATTTGAAATTTGTTTGGTTGTAATTAATGATAGTTGATTTTTACAAAATAAAATGAAGTCGAGCCATGTTTATTATTTATTGAAATAGTAGAATAAGGGCTGGTTTGGGGTGTCTTAAAAAAGTGTACTTTTTGTCTTTTTGAACTAAAAAAGTTGAGAAAAAAATATGGAGGTTTGGGTTAACTTTTTAAATTTTTATGGAAAAATGTGTACTAAAAAATTGTATAAAAAAAATGTGTAAGAGATGAATAGTGATAGGTGGCCCACAGCCGTACAAATCGGAAGGTCTGAATGGGAGTTGGAAATTATTGGCTATTTTTTGTACAAAGCACTGCACGGTTTTGTTTGGTCCGTGGGGGTCATCACGGGTCCCATTTTAATAATCTGAACCGTTCAATGTGTATAACTCGTCGAACACTATGTACCTATAAAAAATCACGTTAATCGGATATCGATAGCTATCTGATCAGATTTATTTATTTTTCAATCATTAATTATAACACCATCCATTTGTCGTACATAACTGATCTGATCATATAGTTATCGATATCCGATCAATGTGATTTTTTGTAGACATATAGTACTCGACGATTTCTACACATTGAACGGTTCAGATTATCAAAACGGGACCCGTGATGGCCCCATGAGACGAACAGCGATGTGTGTGCAAACCACACCCAATCATTTACAAAGAATCCACTGCCGCAGCACAGCAGCTGCACAGTGGTCACTTCGGTGGTCACTTTTTTTGAAAAAAATTATTTTTTTAATTTTTTTTTTTTTTGGTGAATAGTAATACCTTTTTAGATTTTGCAGTAACTTTTTGATTTTTTTACTTATATAAGTTTACCCAAACCAGCCCTAAATATATTATTTAAAATAATAACTAAAAAAATTTATCATGAGTTTCAAGCTAAGCTCCAGCTAGATTTTCGAACCTTTCAAAACTCAACTTGTTTGCATCCTTAATATTAGAGGACGGGATTGCAATCTTACATGCACAGTGTAAAAATGACAACGCTTACTTAAGCATTTAGTTTTGTCCTAAAAGGATGAAAGAAGTTTAATAGCAAAGACTAATGTAATAGTTTTATATTTAATGAGGTGTGAATTAATGACAATTATTTTTTCAAACTAAAATAAACAACATTTAATGTATTCTGTTAGAAATTTTTTAGCTTTCAATTTTACTCTTATAGTTTTTGAATATATATATATATATATATATAGGGACCCTTATAGTTTATTCATAAAAATCTCATAAACTTTATTCATAATTTGATATTGTACTAAAAATTAATTCAAATTATAAATCACGACCAAGTGTCAAATTAATTTTTTATCACTTAAAATTAAAACATGAAGTAGTCATCATTTAAAAAAAAAATGAAATAGGTTTCAAACAAGTGTGGATTTGGTAGTATAAAATTTAATGAAGAATGCTAGGTGCACAGAAGGTATTTGTGTATAGAATGCACAACTCTTTTACATGAAGGTGGGACCCACACATGTGGGGTCCACTATCTTGTGAAAAGATTGTATATTTTATATACAATATCCTCCGTACATTTAGCATTTCTCAAATTTAATTACTACTAGAATAAATGAAAACAGTTGGAGTTTGACATCGGATTTAATAACTCATTTAGGTTTTGTTTTAGGTTTTACTTTTTCAGTGATTTTTTATTTTTGAATTTTTTATGAAATGGAAAATGTTAACGTATTTAGAAATTACTTTTTTTTTTAGTTATATAAAAAAATGTAAATAACTAGTGTGTTTTATTTTATTTTTTTAAAACAAAACAAACAAACAAACAAACAAACCCCTAAAAATTAGAAAAATGATATACAAGTCTACTTTTTAGGCTCATTTTCTAGACCCGATGATATATAAATGATATGATTGGTTGATAATTAGGGAAGATATGAAAGAGTGTTGCCTTAGATATCATAATTAATTGTCATATCATTGAATTTGAAAAATAAATTTAATTTTTGGACTTGAATAACAATATTCTAAAAATTATAAAAAAAAATAAATAAATAAAACATTCAAGATGTTGTGGTTCACTAACTTTTTAGTTAGTCATTAAATGCACTTTAATAAGTGCCAAGGCATTTGAATATGAATAAATTACATCATTAGTCTCTATAGTTTAGGTAAAATATCATTTTAATTTTCGTAATTTCAATTTAAATAATTTGACATTTTCAAATTTTTTTGAAAAAAATTATTCAAAATTACATTTTCACAAGTCCTACAAACTTTAAAAATTGCAAATCCTAGAAATAAAATCCACAAATTGGAATCATAAAAGTAAGTCCTTCGGCTTATTTTGAACGACAAAATTTTTGAAAGTGAATGGGAGTAATCTTACGTACCACCTTTTAGAACAAATCAGAATGATTACGTAATTCTTGATTAAAATTAGTCTAAGGTCCCTCTCACATTTTTAGTAATGGAAGAGATCCATAATATTATTTTTTGATGTCAAAGGTCCCTAAACCCACACCTGTATATCATATCAAAGAAATTTGACTCTCTCTCTCTCTCTCTCTCTCTCTCTCTCTCTCTCTTCTTCCGATGAAATTCTCACGCTTACAATGACCCTTTAACCGTCACGATCTCTCTCTCTCCAGAAAATGTCAAAACACACTTTGTGGCGATCATCGCGGCCGCCCTGATTTCCCTTCTCATCTTCAGTGCCACTGGCGAGATCAACAACCCAAAAATCATCATGGACGACCGCCCCATGATCCTCTTCGAGAAGTTCGGGTTCACCTACACCGACCACGTAAACATCACAATCTCCAACGTGTCGTTATCAATTCAACCATTTTTGGCCTATTCCAATGCTTCGAAGACCTCTCTCACACCGACTGTCTCCTCTGTTTCACTGCAAGTCGAACTCGAATCCCCCATTGTCTCTCCTCAATCTCAGCTCGAATCTATCTCGATGGCTGTTTTTTACGATACTAGAGCTTTGATTTCTTCAATCAAAGCATCGATTCGGCTTGAGACACTGTGAATTGTACTACTGATGTTGTAAGGGAGTTGGGTTTTGAGAGTAGGGTTGAGGAGGTGATTAGTGATGTGATTCAAGAAACGGTAGTGAACGGAGGGTTTGCGATGGGGGAAGGGAAAAGGGTTTATTGATTGGCACAGTGTTAGGGAGTGTAAGTAGTGGTGGGTGTAGAGAGTGTTTGGAGAAGGCGGCGGATGAGGTGAGAAGGTGTGTGCCTAGTAGGAAGGTAGAGGGTTGAATGCTGAGTGTTATTTGAGGTATTCCACTATGAAGTTCATCAATGGAGGTGAGAAATTGTAGAGAAGTTCTGATTAGTCTCTCTCTGTCTCTATTTTTTGAATTTGATCATATGAGAATTTGTGAGTGAATGGAGTTTAATTTTAGTGTTTTTGTTGTTGAATTCTTGTGTTTGAGGCAAAACTGCTTTTGGAAATTTGAGAGAAATTCTTGGGTTCAACCCAAAGAAAATTCAAATTTCTCTAGGTTCAGTTTGGCCAATTTTCTCTGAGTTCAAATTCAAATTCAAATTTCTCTGAGTTCATTTATAAATTAGAGAAAATTCAAATTTCTCTATGTTCATTTTAACTAATTTTCTCTAGATCGTAAAGACACATTATTTTATGAAATCCAGAGAAATTCCCAAATACATCTTCAAAAAACCAATCATCACATAAATTTATTCCAACAACTGTTAATAAGTTAAAACAAACCAAAAATCAAATCTAAACAAGACTAGAATTACCCACTACAATATTCACCATTGATCAAATGACCCACAAATTTATGACCTAAAAAGTTCTACAAAAATCCAGAGAAATTTTCTCTGGGGTTTTTGTGAATTTCTTTGGGGTTGAAGTGAATTTCTCTAGACTGAGAGAATTTCTCTGGGTTGAAGTGAGTCCAAAGAAATTCTAGTAAGATTTTCTCTGTGAAGTCGAATTTTCTCTGGTTTTGGCTATTAAAATTTTAGTTGGCAAAGAGTTTTTCTTTTGGCTATTAAATATTTGGTCGCCTAAAGTCCCACGTTTTTGGCTACTAAATTTTTAGTCGGCAAAGAGTTCGTCTTTTAGCTACTAAATATTTGGTCACCTAAAGTTCTACGGTTTTGGCTACTAAAATTGTAGTCGGCAAAAATGTTTTTATCCTTTAACTTTTTGTTTTTAGCTTCGAAATATTTTATCCGCCAAATGTTTGATTTTCTTTTGGTTACTAAACTTTTAGTCGCCAAATGTCTTCTTTTTTTTTTCTTTTTTTTTTGCTACAAAACTTTTAGTCACCAATTGTCTTTTTCCAATTCCTTTTTAGCTACTAATTGTATAGTCAGCAAAAACATGATATTATGTTTTATCGCAAAATTATAATTTCTCCACAACCTATCTATATTCCATGCAACCTGTAATACGTATATAAACAAAATGATACATGCTATCAATCATTCCACAATCTGCATCCATATACAAAAAATAAATAACTTTAAATATCAAAGTCCATACAAATCAACTATTGTCCAAACTAAAATAATAATTCCATACAAAATATATCATACAAAAATCAAAACCCTCCGTATACAAAAAATACATTTACTACCAAGCGAAATTACCATTTGGCATGGTACAAATTACCATCGTAATCTGTACCACGACAAAAAGTGATATATGTACCATGACAAAAGTTTTATATAGACCATGACAAAAGGTCATATATGTACGCCGACAAATGGTATATATGTACCACGACAGAAGGTGATCTATGTACCACGACAGTCATTATCTGTTGATTGCCAAAAGTTTTCTGTATTAGTAATAATGAACTACACAAAAGCTGAGGACGACAAAAGTATCAGATTAGTTCTACACAAAAGTGAAAATTCTTCTCCATACACTAATATGGATTATCCATAAGTCCACGCAACAAAGTCATCTACAAAGAAAAACAAAAAACGAAATATTAGAATTGGTTACAAAATATCAATTCAATCAGCCATATGGAACATGTTCTAACATGCATTTAAGGTAGAACAATCGAGAAATGTCTTCTTGGAAATAAAAGAAAGTATATATATATATATATATATGTATCATTCAATATTTATTCCAACCAACTGCACAAACAATTTAATATGTAATTTCTTCGTCCTATAAATATATAAAGGCAATTACTAGAATATGTAGATGTTATTTTCATGAAGTTGTCACTTTTTAAACTAAGTGTTGCGAGTTTTTTGACTAAGTGTAAGGCGTATTCGAGGACTGTTATGAATTTTCACCCCCAGAAAGCTCTTTTTCGAGTAAGTTTAGGGCGTATTCGAGGACTGTTATGAATTTTCACCCCCAGAAAGCTCTATTTCGAGTAAGTTTAGGCCGTATTCGACTCTAACTCCCAACCTACGGATCTGAATTACGTTCCGTCAGTTGTCACAAGTCCTATTTGTCAAGGTGAAACTATCCGTGTGAGCCACACGGTGGTTTGGGGGCTGTTTTGAATTTTCACCCCCAAAACGCCCTTTTTCAAGTAAGTTTAATGCGTATTCTGCTCTCACTCCCAACCTACGTGTCCGAATTACATTCTGTCAGTTGTCACAAGTCCTATTTGTCATTAAGCAACTGTCCGTGTGAGCTGCACGGTGGTTCGGGGGCTGTTTTGAATTTTTCCTCCAGAAATGCCCTTTTTTGACTAAGTTTAAGACGTATTCGGCTCTAACTCTCTACCTACGAGTCTGAATTAAATTTTGTCAGTTGTCACAAGTCCTATTTGTCATGGGGAAGCTATCCATCAAAGTCAAATGATCGTTTGGAGCCTGTTTTGAATTTTCGCCCTCGAAAAGCTCTTTTTTGAGTAAGTTTAAGGTGTATTCGGTTCTAACTCTCTACCTACGGGTTTGAATTACGTTTCACCAGTTGTCACAAGTCTTATTTGTCATGGAGAAGCTATCCATGAGAGTCACACGGTGGATCGGGGGCTGCTTTGAATTTTTACCCCCGAAAAGCCCTTTTTCGACTAAGTTTAGTACGTATTCGGCTCTAACTCCCAACCTACGAATCCGGATTACATTCCGTCAGTTGTCACAAGTCCTATTTTTCATGTGGGAACTGTCCGTGTGACCCATACGGTGGTTCAGGGGCTGTTTTGAATTTTCGCTCCCAAAACGCCCTTTTTCAAGTAAGTTTAGGGCGTATTCGGCTTTAACTCCCAACCTATGGGTTCGAATTACGTTTCGTCAGTTGTCACAAGTCCCATTTTTCATGGAGAAACTGTCCGTATGAGCCACACGGTGGTTCAGGGGCCGTTTTGAATTTTTGCCCCTGAAATGCCCTTTTTCGACTAAGTTTAGGGCGTATTCGGCTCTAACTCTCTACCTACGGGTCTGAATTACATTTTGTCAGTTATCACAAGTCCTATTTATCATGGGGAAGCTATCCGTAAGAGTCACATGGTCATTCAGAGGCTATTTTGAATTTTCGCCCCCGAAAAGTTCTTTTTCAAGTAAGTTTAAGGTGTATTCGGCTCTAACTCTCTACCTACGGGTCCGAATTACGTTCCGTCAGTTGTCACAAGTATTATTTGTCATGAAGAAGCTATCCATGAAAGTCACATGGTGGATCGGGGGCTGCTTTGAATTTTTGCCCCCGAAACGCCCTTTTTCGACTAAGTTTAGGGCATATTCGGCTCTAACTCCCAACCTACAGGTCCGGAATACATTCCGTCAATTGTCACAAGTCTTATTTGTCATGGAGGAACTTTTCGTGTGAGCCACACAGTGGTTCGAGGGCTATTTTGAATTTTCACCCCCGAAACGTCCTTTTTCAACTAAGTTTAGGGCGTGTTCGGCTCTAACTCCCAACCAACGGATTCAAATTACGTTCCGTTGGTTCTCACAAGTCCTAGTTGTCATTGTAAATCTATCCGTATGAGCCACACGGTCGTTCGGGGGCAGTTTTGAATTTTTTCCCCCGAAACGCCCTTTTTCGAGTAAGTGTAGGGCGTATTCCACTGTAACTTCCAACCTACAGGTCCAGATTACATTCCATCAGTTATCACAAGTCCTAGTTGTCAATGGGAAACTGTCCGTGTGAGCCACGCGGTGGATCGGGGGCTACTTTGAATTTTCGGCCCCGAAACGCCCTTTTTCGAGTAAGTTTAAGGCATATTTGGCTCTAACTCTCTACCTACAGGTCCGAATTACATTCATTCAGTTGTCACAAGTCTTATTTGCAGTGGAGAAGCTATCCATGAGAGTCACATGGTAGATCAGGGCTGCTTTGAATTTTCGCTTCCGAAACGCCCTTTTTTCGACTAAGTTTAAGGCGTATTCGGCTCTAACTCCCAACCTATGGGTCCAGATTACATTCTGTCAAATGTCACAAGTCCTATTTGTCATGGGGAAACTGTCCATGTGAGCCACACGGTGGTTCGGGGGCTGTTTTGAATTTTTGCCCCCGAAACACCCTTTTTGGACTAAGTTTAGGACGTATTCGGCTTTAACTCCCAACTTACGGGTCCAAATTATGTTCCATCACTTCTCACAAGTTCTATTTTTCATGGCGAAGCTATCCATGTGAGCCACACGATCGTTCGAGGGCTGTTTTGAATTTTTGCCCCCGAAACGCCCTTTTTCGAGTAAGTTTGGGGCGTATTTCGCTCTAACTCCCAACCTACAGGTCTGGATTACATTCTGTCAGTTGTCACAAGTCCTATTTGTCATTGGAAAACTATCCGTGTGAGCCAAACGGTGGATTGGGGGCTGCTTTGAATTTTCGCCCTCGAAACGCCCTTTCTCAACTAAGTTTAGGGCATATTCAGCTCTAACTCCCAACCTACAGGTTCGGATCACATTCCGTCAGTTGTCACAAGTCTTATTTGTCATGGCAAAACTTTCTGTGTGAGCCTCACGGTGGTTCGGGGGCTGTTTTGGATTTTTGCCCCTGAAACGCTCTTTTTTGACTAAGTTTATGGCGTATTCGGCTCTAACTCCCAACCTACGGGTCTGAATTACGTTATGTCTATTCTCACAAGTCCTATTTGTCATGGCGAAGCTATCCGTGTGAGCCACACAGTCGTTCGAGGGCAGTTTTGAATTTTTGCCCATGAAACGCCCTTTTTCGAGTAAGTTTAGGGCGTATTCCACTCTAACTCTCAACCTACAAGTCTGGATTACATTCCGTCAGTTGTCACAAGTCCTATTTTTCATTGGGAAACTGTCCGTGTGAGCCACACAGTGGGTACACTTTGCGTCGAGCATCATCAAACAACCTAATGAACTTTACTAAATTTTCTCTCTCCGAGCTATTAGGTTCTTCGTCGATATGATCATCCATGAGGCCACTCATGTAAATCTCTTCCAACATAGTAGGCAACTCGCCCAAATAATCGTCAATGTCAAAAATTGCAGCTCCATCTCTTTCACCAGCATCGTTTGATACACTAGGTTAATCATGACGCAATGGAACATGTTCCCTGTGGTGCACCCAAGTTCTATAAGAACACGCGATTCCTTTTCGAATCAAGTGCAGCCATACAACTTGTCGACTATGTTTTGTGCCATTCAAGCAATCGACACACGGACAATGAATATCATCGTGTGGGCCTAAATCTTTCGTAGCAAAGTCAATAAATGACTTAACACCATGTTGGTACTCTTTACTTTTCAACCTATCACTTATCATCATCCAACTCTTGTCCATCTTTTGAACCCTACAAGTCAAGCAAAGATTAACTAGGACTTTTGAGGATGGCCATAAAAGATGACAATTTGGGTGAAGTAGGATTATAAAGAAAATACAAACAAAATTTTTATAAAAAAAATTCGCACATAATGATGTATCTTATTTATATTATTTAATAAAAATTAAAATGTCTATCACTTTAGTGAATATTATAAAAATAACATTATTTCACCAATTTTGCCTTTAATATGATTTTTGTTTTAATAATGGAGCATCAATCTCCTTGTATTGTCTTTTAAGTGTTAGATGAGACTTTTGCACTATTGTCACGACCCAAACCTGCCCCTATGGGTTTAGCATCGTAACCAGCCAGTAACCCTAGGATTACCGAAGGCCTCTGAGACAAATTAACATAATATTAGGGGCTAGCGGAAGCAATTAAGAAATATACAACGTCCATTGAGCTGTGCATACTTATATGAGACAGAAAAATTTTAAACTTTTTATATACATATAAACACCTTACCTTGAAATCATAACATATATACAGATCAGATAAAAAGGACTTAGCCCCTTTTTCAAAATACATAAGAAGATGTTTAACCCAACAAGAAAACATAACTTAAACTTTAAATTACATAGCGATAGTCACTTGACATATCCAGAACCTCCACGGGAGGCACATAGGTTGGCTAACAAAAACAGGTTCTAGGCAGATGCTTCTAAGCCTGGTCACGCGCCTGATCACCTACATACATAATTAATATAGTGAGCTAAAGCCCAGTGAATAATAACAGAGTAAAGGGTTTAATGAATGATATCCATCACAGAGTTAGGAATCAAATTCTCATCAAAAGCAGAGTCTTACGCATATTCAGATTCCAAATCATTTTCGTAATCATTTTCATAATCATTTCCATATTCAGATTTTGCATATAATCATACGTGGTACATCCATTAGCGTTAACAAATCTGATGACCCATAAAGGGACGGCCTTAAAGGCATTCTGATAACTCATGTGCACAGAGACGTTTCTGATGACCCATAAAGGGACCTAATGACCATAAAGGGACGCATATCATGTAGTGCTAAGGATGCCACGGATAACTTTCAGAATCTTAGACAATCATTCATTCATTTCAAAACATAGCGTAGCATTTCAGAAGACAAATCATTTCATGTCATAATGTTCAAAAAATATTTAACATTGAACATAACTTTACAAAGTTATTACTCACAGATAGTTGCAGAAGCAGATCACAATCAGGCAGACAATAGCGCGTGACCTACACAAGCACATGACATATACACATTGAAATACAATATTACTTCCTTGATCAAACTTGACTTTTCTTATCTTTTTCCGTCTAAATAGTCTGAGGTTCTACTACGCTTATTCTTTCTCATTTAAATAAACCGGGTTCTTATTTCACATATTCATTCATTACTAAGTCTTTCTTTTCCAAATAGATTGATCCTTTACTTGGCTTCTTAAACAATTACCACTAGATCAATGATTCATTCCTTAACTAACTAATCTATGTTGATTGGTAGCTTATTAGTCTTTAATGAGTCATAAATCATGTCTAGAATGCCTTGGAAAGAGGTGAGAATAAAAATGTGAACCAAATGCAATTTTCCAAAATATGCTGAAAATGGGTCTTCGCTCGAGCGCCACTTTGGTCGCTCGAGCGGACTGTAAAATTTGAAAACTTCTGGGAGCTCGATTTTCACGCTCGAGCGGGTATTTCCTCGCTCGAGTGAACAACAAGAATTTTGGAATTTTAAATTTCTCAAAAATGGCTCCCTAGTGCATTTTCAATCTTTAAACCCATACTAATCTTGATCGAAACTTTGAAAATACTTTAGAAAATATAAACACTTATTATTCATAAATTATTTGCGCAAAATCTTGAAACACAATATTTAGATCAAAACTCATGAACTCATGACTCTAAAATCCCTTTTCAAAATCAAATGCACAATAAAATTGCATGTAATTTATGGAGCTTGATTTAATTATAACTTCGAAAATCAAATCCAAAATAATTAATTTCTAATTAAACTTCATAAACTTGATCTTAGCTCCAATTCTTCATTTTCTTGTCAACTTTCCTAGCAAACATTGCACACATGTAATTCAAATAAAACTAACTAATTTAATATATTCAATAACATTTTTAAGTCAAATAAAACTCTTAAATTACATTACATGCATGGATTAGAGATTAAAATCAAACCAATTTTTAGGTTTCAAAAGAAAATCAAAACCTCAATTTGAAGAATTCTTACAATTATTTCCATAACCATAAACATGCATGTAACCCATTTCATGTTTAGAACCCAATTTCCTTCCATAATTTTGAATCCAATTCAATTTCTTCATCATTTTACTAATTCCTCTTAAATCATGAAATTAAAATTACAAACTCTTTTAGAGAAATATTTGCATGTATGCAATTAGGATCAAAACTATTGATTTTATACATATATATATATATATATATATATTCCCAAGCAAATCATAATTAAATCCTTGAATTACTCTAATTTAGATTTTTATTAATTTTCTTCATATCTAACCCAAATTTAAACTTATAAATCTTTTACACATGAATTAAATCTAAAACATTGAAATTCTAACATGTATGTAAGGATGAGTTTCAATTTATGAAGAATAACAAAAATCAAGTTCTAAACTAATTAATTTCCATAATCTTAAACATGATTTCAAGTTTCTTCATCTTCTTGCTAATTCTTATTAATTACATGATTTTGAGTCCAATTCCATCTTTAATTTCAAGTGTAATATAAAGATTCTATAAAAAATTTAGCATGATTTCATACCTTAAATTTCAATTTTCAGCATGGTTGGTTGATTTTCCTCTACTTTCCCTTTCTTTTCTTCTTCTTTCTCTTTAATCCTTAGCTTTTCCCTTGAGTCCTTCATCAAATTCCTTCCAGCAGAAATAGAATGAGCCCTCTCTCTCTCTCTCTCTCTCTCTCTCAGTTTCCAGTAGAACATCCCAAATAGATCTTCATTCAATCTATCAACATATGCACACACAAGCACACTTCTCTTGTTGACACACAATGCACACGTGCACCTTGGTCAAGCTTCCAGCACCACTTATACACATGCACACAATCAGATTTCTCAGCTCACCCACACAAGTTCGTCTACACACACCACAAAATTCTAGTTTGTTCCAATTTTAATTTATGTCTAGGATCAATTTAGTTAAGCATCAATTAATCTTAATAAATTTTAATCAGCATAAAATTAGTTAATTAACTAACCTCAAATCCCATATAATTTAATTAGTCAAAATGACTTCCATTAGAGCCTAATTAAATATAATTAAATTTATCAATCTGAATCAGATTTTTAATCAAACTCCCAAAATGCTCCAAATATTAAATTAAACTCATTTCCATCCTCAATTTTGATTTCCTAGATCATTTAATCCTTCAATTTCTAATTAGACTCAAAATTTCGTCAATAAGTTACGTATTCAAATTGAACACATCATAACTAAATTTAATTTATAATAACCACAATCCTCAATCCTCATGACTTAATCAACTCTAATTAGGACCTAATTAATCGAATCTCAATTTCACTAAATTGAATCGAATATTTAATTAAACTCTCAAATGGGTCCGCAATTAAAATTAAATTGATTCAACTTCTCAATTTTACTTCCTTAAGCCATTTGGACCCTTAATTTCTAATTTCGAGATAACTCTTTAATAGAATCCTATATGAGTCAGATCCCACACTCCTCATAAATCCCAAATTAAATTGTAATACTCGGCAATTAACTTTCAAATCCTCGTAATTAATCAAGTACTAATCATTATACGTGATAGGGTCGTTACAACTATATTTGGCAAAATTTATGAGAAGAATGATACAAGACATGAGCAAATAATTGACCAAATATCTGCACTTATCTATGATGTCTTCAACATAAACATATACTCATTACTAAAGCTGCATATGATTTTTTTCCCTATTTCCCTATTTTGTAAGGCAGGAAGTTGCAAATGATATTTTTCCCTTTATTATGTTACTCTTAAAAATTGCATACTAAAAAGACAATAAGGTCTAAAGTTTGATGAATTTTTTTGATCATCCAAATACAAATTTTATTACATTGAATAGATAACTATTTCTTTGATTATCTTGATGGTATTGCCCACTACAAATTGACATAATCAAAACTCTTTTTAATTTTATTCTACAAGGTAATCACAAGTAAATAGTTCTTTAAGTATTATTTGCCATGCATATTAATCTATTTCAAGGGTTCCTCATAGCCTTGAATTATTCGGCATGTTCCTCATACCTCAATCTATTTTCTCGTATCTTCTCTTTCATTGGTACCATTTGTAACTTGCACTGAATGTATTTTCACTTCTATCTTTTCTTATAACCACCTCAGTATATAGCAATCCCAAAAAACAGAAATTTTACTTATAGCTCAAGCATCATCACATGCAGCAGAAAGTTGGATTTGGCAGTTCAATCTGTTCAAAATATCTACGTCTATCAACTCAATGCGAGAGTGAGAATACCAATTAAGCACATAAACATGTGCACATATATACATGTAAACATCTAACAAACTAAATTACACTTGCAACTTCATGTCTTAGAAAAGAAGCATCAACACAAAGATGTTTCTAGATAACAATGACTCAAATGAAGCAGGCAAGAAGCATCTCTTTTAAGGGGCAAGGGGCAAACAAGTAGATGGATATTCATGGCTTAATATGCAGAGAATCTATTTCAACATAAACAACTCTGATTCATGTTAACACAAAATAACCCAAAATCATCCAAGGAAAACAAACCAACACAAAAAAAAAAAATATCAAAATCGTAGAACAGTAAAAAAAACTTAAATTAAGCTAAAGCATCAGGAAAAAAAAATTGACCGTAAATCCAAAAGGAAAAAAAAACAAAACAAAACAAAACACAAAAAGTTGACAAATTTTCCGTAGTACTCGTGGTACCAACTCTCAATTAACTAGCAAAATTGTCCATTGAAACTCCAATCACTTTAGATAAATCTATTGGAAGTATAACTTCACTACCAGTACTTATACATAAATTGTTTAAAGAAGTGCAATTATTAATTGTGATAATAAAATATAAATTAAACATGGTTAAAAACAAGATTGAAAACATTGTCATTTGCATGCACAGTGATTAAAAAGGGCACTTTTATCAAGCATGCATGTTGTGTACACTGCATACACACAAACAGAGAGGGAGAGAGGGGAGTTACACTTGGCCTGTTGAGTTTTTTTTTCCTTGTTAAGAGGCAGTGGAAGCTTTCTTAGGATATTATCATCAATTTTCCTGAACTGCATCTGAATGATCTTTTGAGCTACAATCAGCTTCTTGTCAATTTGATCCTGGTACTTCTCATAAAGCACAGGGACCGACAGACTAAGAAGAACCCCTATCAGATAATCAAATTGAATTAAAATATTCTATGGAAAGCCTTGTGCACTTGTATATAGGGAAAAGCCACGAAGAAACTCACCAATATAGACCAAGGTAAGGAAGTTGAAGAAACTACCAATGTAAGAAATTATCCACAAGACCAATGCAACCTAAAGACCAAAGCCACATTACATTGGCACATTCAACTATTTATATGTCTCTGTCAAATCCATAACACAAAAATCAAACCCATAAAACAAAAATCAATACCATTTTGGACATAAAAATCAAACCCATTTCATAATTTCATAGAAATTAAACACTTCAACCAATGAGCCTTAACCGAAATCAATACAAAAATAAACTAAAAAAGCATATAAACCCTAGATGAAGTGTGAGAAATGGGGAAATAGGGGAAGGAGAGAGAGAGAGAGAGAATGAACCAGAGAGATGGCTTGACAGAGAGAGAGAGAGAAGCAGATCATAACGCCCAAGAGAGGACTGAACAGAGAGAAACAGAGACAAACCTGTGATTTGCGGCATTGTTTGTGGTGATTTCGGCGTCGGCGGCGGTGGCGATGGTGGCGACGTGAGACGGTGGAGATGGACAGTGGCCAACGACGGTGGTAGTGACAATCGGTGATGAGCAGGCCTCTGGTTTGTAGTGAGTGGTCTGTGTTTGTGAGACAGAATAGATACAAAAAAATAAGTGTGAAACAGGAGGGCGCCAATTCATAAGCTCCCCTCTAATTTTTTTGGCCTACTTTTAGCGACCAAATTCTGTTTAGTCGGCAAATAATAGTCTATATTTGTCTAATTTGCTTACTAAGTATTCTTTTTGTCGGAAAACACTAACCATACAACGACTAAATTATTTTAGTCACTGATAGTTTAGTAAATAAGCCTATCTTTTGGCGACTAAACTTTTTTTTGGTCGCCAAAAGGCTATATACGCCAACTAAAATCATAATTAGTAGCCAAAAAATAGACAAACGCCTACTAAAACATTTTTAGTCACCTATTTACATGAATTTTAGCGACTAAATTTTTTTTTAGTCGCCAATAACTAATATATGGCTACTAAAAAATTTTAGTAGCTAAAATGCTAAATATTGGCGACCAATAGCAAGATTAGTCGCCAAATTTGGTCGCTAAATATTGAATTTTTAATTGAATTTCTCTAGTTTAGACCACAGAAATTCTCTGGTTTGGAAATCTATAGTTTGTTTGTGTATATTTCTTGGTTTCAATGCTCACCAACCATGATGTGCAATGGTTTGGTTTTGAGTAAATTTTAAGCTCATCATGAGATTACAGATGTTTGGGATTTGAAGGATTCTGACTTGTTTGCAATATATGTTAAAGAGTTTGAATCCAGTGAAATTTTAATTTTCTCTGCCCTATTTTGAATTTTCTCTGTGATATATCCAGAGAAATTTAGAATTTTCTCTGTAATGTGTCCAGAGAAATTCTCTGGATCAAATTTTCTCCGGATCGATGTTAAGGGACCTTAGACATTATGAAAATACCGAGTGCCCTTTATGCTATAAAATCTTAGTACCATGAACCTTAAAAAAAAAAATCCCCTTGTTTTTTCAGTGGCTTACAATTTATGGGGTTTAAAATTATTTGGTTTCATTTTCAAAATTTATTTTCTAAAAAAAATAAAAACTAGTGTAGTAAAAAAATAAACACCAAAAAGATTCTTTTTTATTTTTGTACGAAAAAAGGAAAACAATTTGAAAATAATGAGTGATTTTGAATTTCTTATTAAATTTTCCTCAAATTTATTTTTAATGTTTTTCAACCCAGATTTAGAAACCTGGGTTGAGTTCAAAATTTGGGCAACAAAATACTAAGGTAGCGTATGGTAACGTTTATGTTTTTTATTTATATTTACAAAAATTTTAGTATTTGGTAACGTTTACGTTTTTTATTTATATTTACAAAAATTTTATAAACTGATTTTTGTTTATTTTTAGAAAAACATAAACTAAAAACATGTTTGGTTTGAACAAAATATTTGAAAATTTTAAAAACATAAACTAAAAAATATATTTGTTCAGACCTAAAATATTTATATTTATTTTTTATTATTTATGACAATGGGATCATACACATTATAATTTGAAAAAAAAAATTAATTGGAAAAAAAATAATTGAAACAAGTTTGTTAGTCAAATTTTTAGATTTTTGTTTAAAAACCAACGTAAACTCATTTTTTGAGTTTACTTTTTTTCCTCAAATTTACAAACTCAGACAACCATTTATAAACCAAAAAAATTATCAAACAAGTTTTTATGACAATTTTTAAAATTTTTATAAATATAAATTAAAAACTGAAAACGAAATGGTTAAACTGGTTTTTGTTTATTTTTAGAAAAACATAAATTACAAACGCATTAGTTTGAACATAATGTTTGAAAAATTTTAAAAACATAAACTAAAAAATATGTTTGTTCAGTCATAAAATATTTATATTTATTTTTTATTATTTATGGCAATGGGATCATACACGGGGTTTTTTTTTTTAGGATCCCTAGTATTAAGATTTTATAGCATAAAGGATATCTAATATTTTCATAATGTCTAAGGTCCCTCAAATTGATCTAGAAAAATTTCATCCAGAAAATTTCTCTGGATTTTCCAGAGAAATTCTATTTAGAGAAATTCTAGACTAAAGAAATTTTTTCTAACCCAGAGAAATTCTCTGTTTCTCTCCAGAGAAATTTCGATTTTGTTGAAAAAATCGCTAATGCAGAGAAAATCCAAAGTCAGAACCATAAATGCAATAAGAACAATCAATTTGGAGTTGAAAAGTAGAAATCAAACCCAGAGAAATTTTGATTTTGTTGAAAAAATCACTAATGCAGAGAAAATCCAATACCAGAGAAATTCTTTGTTTCTCTCCAAAGAAATTTCGATTTTGTTAAAAAAATCGCTAATGCAGAGAAAATCCAAAGTCAGAACCATAAATGTAATAACAACAATCAATTTGGAGTTGAAAAGTAAAAATCAAACCCAAAGAAATTCTCTGTTTCTCTCTAGAGAAATTTCGATTTTGTTGAAAAAATCACTAATGCAGAGAAAATCTAATACTAGAGAAATTTGAACAGCCAAAGACCTACCAGAGAAATTCTCTATTTCTCTCTAGAGAAATTTCGATTTTGTTGAAAAAATCGCTAATGCAGAGAAAATTTAAAGTCAGAACCATAAATGCAATAAGAACAATCAATTTAGAGTTGAAAAGTACAAATCAAACCCAGAGAAATTCTCTGTTTCTCTCCAGAGAAATTTTGATTTTGTTGAAAAAATCGCTAATGCAAAAAAAATCCAATACGAGAGAAATTTAAACAAAACAAAGACCTTCACATAAGTCTTCTCCTAGTTCTATCTTTGGCTAAAAACCAAAGTCCACAAACGGGGTCTGCTCGCTCACTCTCTTTTGATAAATTGAAATAGAACTACAACATAACAAATATGCTCCAACAAACACACTCAATTAAGCATTTCTCATCAATTCTCTACCCAAAAAAAAAATCCACAATTTGCGTAAAAAAAACTGACCTTACCACTGACAACATCGTCGGCGAACTTGCACACAACTTCAAGCGTTTTCTCAATCTACAACCTCAGGATTGACTTCGAAGCAAGCTTAGGGTTTCGAAGCTAATAATGCCCAACCATTCACCCCTCATCATGATTCGCAATCGATTCCTTTTCAAGCTCTTCCATGGCTTTGAAAGCCGCTTGAAACTTGGGCACCATCTCCTCTACGAACTCGTCCGTGAATCCAATTCGACTCATATCCAAATACAGCCCCAAATCCGTGTACTGATAGAGCCAGTCAATGTATCTCCGCCACAGCTCTCTCGGATTTTTCAACAACCCTTTCTTCTTCTCCTTCGTCAAACCATCGTTGGTCCTCGACAAGCTTGCTGGGATGTCTCGAGTTACGGACTGAGAAGAGAGAGTTGAAGCTCGATCGAAGAGCTTCGATCGATTAGGAAAGCAATTGAGTCTCCTGAAGGTGAAGAAGAGGGAAAATGCAATTTCGACTCTGAATTTGGATTTGGATTTGGGTTTGGATTCCGATTCCGATTCTGATTCGTTTTCGGAAGAGAAATTTGGAGACGTTTGGATTTAGAGAGAGACAGACAAACAGACAGACAGATGAAATAGGGAAGACAGAGAGAGAAATGAGATTTGGTTTGAGAGAGTCAAATTTCTCTGTAATATATGGGTGTAGGGTTAAGGGACTTTAGACATTATAAAATAATATTATGGATCTCTTCTATTATTAAAAATGGGAGAGGGACCTTAGACTAATTTTTCCATCATACACATTATAATTGAAAAAAATTAATTGGAAAAAAAATAATTGAAAAAAAAATTAATTGAAAAAAAAATTAATTGAACAAAGATTATTTTAAAAACATAATTGAAAAATATATATTATTTGGAAAAAAAAATTTGTTCGTCAAATTTTTAAATTTCTGTTTAAAAACCAACGTAAACTCGTTTTTTGAGTTTACGTTTTTTTCTCAAATTTACAAACTAAAACAACTATTTATAAACCAAAAAAATTATCAAACAAGTTTTTATAATAGTTTTTTTAATTTTTATAAATATAAACTGAAAACTGAAAACGAAATAGTTACCAAACAAACCCTAACAAATACAGCTTCATTGTATGGTTTTAGCCCAGACCAAAACAATATACAAATAAAGGCCCAACAATATAAAATGAAAACAAAACTTCGGGTAACAAACACAGCTTCAGGCCAGACCAAAACAATGTAAAAATAATGGCCCAAACCTGTGGGTTTGGGCCCAAACAAAAACATTAAACAAATAAAGGCGGAAATAATAAAAAAATTGGGCAGCAAAATAATAATAAACAGAGCTTCAGGCCCAGTCCAAAACAATGTAAAAGTAAAGGCCCAAATCTATGGATTTAGGACCAGTCCAAAGCATCATACAAATAAAGGCCCAATCAATATACAGAATTTGGGCAACAAAACAATAACAAACAGAGCTTCGGGTAACAAACAGAGCTTCGGGCCCAGACCAAAACAATGTAAAATTAAGGACCCAAATCTATGGGTTTTGGCTCGGGAAATGCTATGGACACCAAATAATTTACTAAATTTTTTATCAAACTGCTCACATTGGTGTGTCGAATCCACACTCATATAAAAGGTTTGGTAAAAATTTTAATAAATTATTTGAAATCCCTAACATGACTCTTTAGACTCCGACCAAAACATTATACAAACAAAAGGCCCAAACAATATACAAAAGTCGGACAACAAAATAACAACAAACAGAGTTTCGGGTAACAAACAGAGCTAAACAAATAAAGGCCCAATGGGTTTGGGCTTTTTTTTGCTGCATGGATTTTAAATTTGCGACGTGGACTTTACTACAAAGCAACTTTGTCGTTGTGTAATCGATCCAGTTTGGTTGGGTTGAGAAAATAATTTGCATCAAATTGAAATCTTGTTAGTTGAGAAGTCAAAATCAACCACATGTTAGGGTTTGCTTTTCGATTTAATTTAAAAAAGAGATTCATTGTGAGATTTGAGATGTTTTATATAAACTTATAAAATTGCACATTGGGAATAAATAGAAAAAATGTGGAGAAATTAATCAGTGCTTTTGGAGAAAGTTTAAGTGGTGCTCTAAATTAATAATTATTGATCTAATTATAGAACACATCACTTTTGTGTTTAGTTTTAGAACACAATGTAAAATATGACTGTTAGTAACATGAATGGAGCATTGAATAATTTCTCATAGGGATTGCTATATAATTGTCTTTCATCGTAATCTTTATTACACAACATATATATATATATATATATATATATATTGGCCATTATTTCTTGCAATGTTAAAAATTTATTAAAAAAATATTCAAATATAATATTTCAGTTAGTTTAGCCTGTATTGGTATAATTTTTTCAAAATCAAAACATATTATATCTTATGAAAAATTGATCAAACATTGAAATTTCAATTGTTTTTTTGGAGTGGTCGATTTAGTTTGAGCGATTTTTTTTTTACAATCTTACATAGATGTTAATCCAATGAAGTGTCATTTTTTATGATACAATTAAAATTAAAAGGACTAAAGTAGAATTTGGTAAAAGTAGGACACAATTAAAAAAAATTTATATACAACGAAGGGTGACTTCTTAATTAATTTCATCAGAAAAAATTTGGTAAAAAATTGGTCTTACACCTAGGGCTGTTCAAAAATCCGTTCAAACAGGTAATTCAGACCGAACCAGACCGAATCTTGCGGTTTGGTTCGGTTCTATTAAGAATTGGTTTGATTTTGGATTAAGAAATATGAGAACCGTAAAAACGGTTCGTTTAATGGATTTTATGAAAAAATCGCGGTTCGAATCGAATCGAATCGAACCGAACCGAATTTTAAAAGATATATATATATATATATATATAATATCAAGTTTTATTTTTATTAATTGGTTTCTTATAATTTTAATGTATTAGGATGGTATAGATATTTCAATGTTGAATAATGCCTTAATATTATTAGTTTTTATCATGAGTTAAATATAATTAGTTTGAGTAATTATTTTGCTAATATTAATAATTTATTCTTGTAAATAGAAATTTTTGTAAATACCGTCCGCCTTGTAAATACCGTCCGCCTTGTAAGGGGACTGAAATTAAAAATTAATGAAAAGTAAGAGGGTGAGTTTGCGTCCTTTTTTTCCTTTTCTTTTTTTTTTTTTTTTTTTCTCTTCTTATTTATTATTATTATTTTTTTTATGGGCAAACATTCATTTGCAGCTTTTATCATTGAAATTTATTTTTATGTTCAAAGCATTTATTCACCTTTGTTTGGAAGAGAAATTAAATATGGAGAGGTGAAAAAGGCTAATAGGGGAAAGTTAATGGGAACAGAAAGATATGAGCATCAACTTTGAATTAGCATTTAAGTTCAGCTTGTACAAACATAGGAGTGGGTTCACCGAGCCAATAACAAAATTAAAAAAAAATACTTTACAACCCTACTACTTGAACTTTAAGTCGATTATAATGAGTTGACAATGAATTTTACTAATTATTGATGTGATGTATATTTTTTATTTTATTTTATTTTTTTGTTCCATGCCAACTTATTAGAACTTTTGTCTAAGCAATTCTTTTAAACTTTTTAATCACAACTGTAAAATTAGTTTATTTTTTCTTAAAATAAGAAAAAACATTCTCATAAAATTTATTTTAAAAACAAATTTATGAATCATAATCAATTTGAGTTTTAGTTATATCTCATCAATTTTACATCAATATGGTACATCTCACTTTAAATCTACTCTTACCCAAATTGTTTAAAATCGTATAAAAAAAGAGATTAAATTACATACGGCTTTACATCAATATTATTTCATACCTACCATTTACCAATTGAATTTTTTATTGATAAATCTCATTTCAAAGTTTTCTAATCCAATAAATCTATTAAGAAAAATTATAATATAATTAGTTTCATATATTTATATTTTTATTCCATGGGTCTTTTTTTCCTGGTTATTATTATTTGGTGAACTATTATACCTTTATATCTATTGTTGATATGTATACATAGAAAAAAGAAAAAGATACTGTATACAAATTTCTTTTTTGTTTTTGTTACTGCCACTATTTTGGTAGTTATCATTATTTACGTTTTTCTTTTTGATTAGTTTCATTTACATTTGTGGTATTGTTTCATTATATTAGAGTTTTGAAACTCTCTATTTGATAGGGTTTAGAAACTCTAATTTACACATGGTGGTGAAATAATATTATATCCCTCTACTGTTGCGGTGAAGTTTTGTGTTCCTCTATTGTCACTTTGTGTTCGAAATTTTGTGTTTATCTATTGTTGTAAGTCGAAACTCTGTTTATATCCAGTCAATTTTGTTACAAATATATTCTTCAAATGTGGGTTTAGTTTGATTTGGATTGGTGAAATGGTAAAATTGCATAGATTGTTAATGATAGTGATAAAGATGATAATGAAGATCATAATGTACGTTGGTGATTTTTTTGTTTTTAAAGTGATTGAGGTTTTTTTTTTTTTTTTAGATTTCTAATTCTATTGCAATTATTATTTCTATTTTTTTGTCAATCAATGTAAATGTTCGCATTTCACATTGTTTGAAAGTCTAAGAAATAAGTGTTGGAATATAGATATAAACATAATTATATATTTTGCAAGTTGTGAATGTTCACATATCATTGGTTATTTGTTATTGTTTAAAAAATCATTTTTTGTTACCATTAAATAATTGAAATAGTCTTTTTTTTTCAATTTTGTTTCATGTTGCAATGTGAATGTTCACATTGGTATGAATTTAGTTTTTCTAAGGTTAGTTGTGTATGAATTATAAATTGTGAATATTCACACTGTATTTTGATGAGTTTTTTTTTTGAAGTTTTTTTCGAAAATTAGTTGTATTTTGTTTTTTTATTATTATGCTAGTTGGTTGAACAATCATTTTTGTTACTATTGAACAATCGAAATATTCGATTTTCACTTTTTTCAATTTTATTTTATATTTTCACGTTGTAGTGTGAATGTTCACATTGGTATGAGTTTTTTTTTTTTTAAAACTAGTTGTATAATAATTATAAATTGTAAACAGGCGCATTGTATTTTGATATAAGTTTTATTTTTTCAAAAGTTAATTGTATGTTTGTTGTTTTTGTTATTATGCTTATTAGTTGCACAATCATTTTTATTACCATTAAACAATAGAAATAGTCGATTTTCACTTTTTTAAATTTTATTTTATATTTTCACGTTGCAATATTAATGTTTACATTAGTATGAGTTTTTTTTTTTTTTAAAGCTAATTGTATGTTAATTATAAGGGTTTGGCTTTTGTCCAGTCCGGGATCGGACTGGACCGTACTATTGGGCCCGTGGGGCCCACCACGGGTCCCGTTTTGAAAATCTGAACCGTTCAATGTGTAGAACTCGTCGAGTACTACATGCCTGTAAAAAATCACATTGATTGGATATCGATAGCTATATGATCAAATCAGTTTTGTATAAAAAAATGGACGGTGAAAAAATTAACGGTTGATAAAAAACTGCTTTGTTAACATAGCTATCGATATCCGATCAACGCGATTTTTTACAGGCATATAGTACTCGACGAGTTCTATACATTGAACGGTTCAGATTATCAAAACGGGACCCGTGGTGGGCCCCCACGGGCTCAACAGCACGGTCCAATCCGATCCATCGGAATGTACAGAAGCCACGGCCTAATTATAAATAGTGAATATTCACATTGTATTTTGGTATAATTTTATTTTTCGAAGGTTAGTTGTATGTTATTTATTGTGAACATTCAATTTGTACTTTAGTACGTGTTTTTTTTTTTTTTCAAAAGTTAGTTGTATATTTATTGTTTACTGTGAACATTTACATTATATTTTAATTTTCATTCAGATTTTTTGTTGCATTATTTTAAAATTTTCAAATTATAAAAAGGTTTAAAATTCATAATCTGAGAATTTCTCCATAGAATGCGAGAGAGATTTTCTCCTTAAAATAAGGATGGGATTTTCTCCATGGAATAAGAGAAAGATTTTATTTTTAGAATGAGGGAGAGATCTTCTCTATAAAATGAGAGACTATTGTTATGTATTAGTTTCAAAATAGAAACATGTACAAAAAAATTAGAAATGATAATTTGGTCATATTATATTAAATAAAACTTAATGGAATACTCAAAAAGAATACAGATTAGATGAAATAAAATATTTAAAAAGATAATTTATCAAAAAATAACCTTTACAAATTATTGATAAAAAAATTAAATATTATATAAATTAAAATTTTAAAAAATAGTGTAATTATGTTAAAATATATATAATTAATTGTATTTAAAAAAAAACAAAATTCGAATGAATAAGTAAAAAAAACAAACAAGAGAGAAAGAAAGGGTAATGGAAGTGTCGCTGTCAAGAATCCTTTTTCTATAAATGGAGAACCAAACAAAGATGAAATGATGTATAAACAGTAATTCCACTGTCCTTTGCCTAGCAGAGGCAACAGTGAAATTACAAAATAATTCAAATAACAGATTATTCTTAATTACAAATATACCCATTAGTTGAAGTGAGAAGCATGTGCAAATTTTTCTACCTCTAGTTAGAAATAATAAAAAAAATAAATTGAAAGCATTTCTCTCCAGCCTTCTTATAATTATTTTTTTACATCATATGTAAGTTATTTTCATCTAAAAAATTACATCAAATATACAAATATATATTTTCAAATTAAAATAAAAAATCATAAATAATCTCAATAAATTATACCAAACTAACCGTGTATAATTGTCATAGAGAGAGAGAAAATTTTAAGGAGTTGGTTTGGTAGTTAAAACTGGGAGTATGCTCTCATGAAGATATCAGGGGTGTTTAGTTTAATTTTGGAAGATAAATTTTTCAAAAAAAGTCTTCGGAAGAGAGTTTAAATTTTTTTTTGATTTGTTTGGTTATATATTTTAGAAATAATTTTGGAGTGCGGGAGTTTAAGATGATTTGATATTTTATTGTAGTTAAGTAGATATGCATGAGAGAGAAAAAGTAATTGAGAAGGAGAGAGGAGAGGAAAAAAGTAATTGATTGATGTGTAGGAGATAAAAAGTGATTTTGAAATTTTTTTTCTAAAATCACTAAACCAAACAAAATTTAAAAAAAAATTCTTCAAAATTTGTTTCTAAAAACAAACCAAACAAGGCCATCATATTCAAAATCTATTATTTATAAGTAATTTCTTAGGACTAATTCATATGAGACTTTATACTGACTTTAATGATTTTCCATTAATAGACAGTGAGATTAATCTCCGAGATAGATACCAAGTTATAAAGAAAAAAAATTTGTCATAGAGAGAGAAAGAGGGGAACTTAATTTTCTATTTATAGTGACAGATTATGTATTACATTATTGAATACAATAGTGGTAGGATGATTGAGGATGAGGAGGATGTAGGTTGGGTTTTGTGTGGTTATTGGGATTTCTTATATTTTTTGTGATTATCTATGTTCAAATTAAAACTAATTGTAAAGGGAGAAAGTGGGTCCAGGTGGAACTATCTGGAAGATTAGTGTTGATGAATCATACTATTATACAGATAATAGAGATGATCCATAAAATAAAAGTTGGTAATGATTTGGGCAAACTCTACTATTTAAAATTTGGATTCCACCGGACAAATTTGTCCTTTTTCAAGCATGCTTAAAAGCATTGAGTAAATCTTTTATTTTTTATTTTTTTTTAACAAATACATTAGTTGAGCCTTAAGAAATCCAACGTTTATGTATATATTTTTTGAATGTGGATATTTCAAAAATGTATTCTTCTGGCCAACATTGATTCAGCTCAAGTTTCTTAAGTTTCTCAAATTTGTTGACTTGCAAAGATTGAAATCATTGTTACAACTATAACACATCCCATTATTTACAACTTTTTATTAAATATATAACTTATCTCTTTTTCAAAGTGATATGTTAATTATTGTAACTCCTCTCAATCACCTTATTTTATTCTCTTCAATAAACTATTACAATTAGGGGTGGTCGCGGGTTGGTTGCGGCCACGGAACCTCCAATCCGCCATCCGTCCGCCAGATTAGCAGATTGGAGAAAATCAATCCGCATCCGTCCGCTAATCCGGCGGATGCGAATTGAGCGGATTGGCGGATGGATACGAATCGGTTTGGTGGTTTGAAATTTTATAAATTTTCAACATAGTTCAACTTGTGCACTTCCTAAAAAAAAAAAAAAAATATTACAGTCAATAACTTAAAAAAGTATTACAATTACTGCATGCCTCATCCAAAGAAAGAAAGTTTGAAACTTTAGATTATCACAATCACTGCATGCCTCATCCACATATTACAATCACAGCATGTCTCGTCCACATAAAGTATTACAATCTATGGTTCTTAAAATATAAAAACAATTCAAACCACCAAAATCATGAACAGAGCAATAATAAAGATTGTATGTCTCTGTATTATTACATTTATATATGTTTTTAAACACAAAAATCAACCAGCATATATCATATTTTCTATTTATTACTTTTAGAATTAGATTTAAAAATAAAAAAATATAGATAAATAATACGTTTATTTTTTCAATTCAAAAAATATATTCAAGTTGAAAATTTTTTTCAACAAAATATTTGAACTCTTTTTCAATTGAAAACACAAACAAAATATTTAAACAAATTGAAAACACAAAGTCTTATAAATTACTAAGGGTGCTCGCGATTTGGCAGTTCGGTTACGGCCAAAGGAACCTCAAATCCGCCATCCGTCCGCCAAATTGGTAGATTGGAGAAAATCAATCCGCAACCGTCCACTCGTCATCACGCATCCGTCCAAAATGCGGCGGATCGGTTCGGTTCAATCGGTTTTGGCAGATCGGTACATCCGCTGCTCACCCCTAATTACAATAACTATTTTAATATCACTTCTTCATATTAATTACTTTTGAAAAGTCTCGAGAGGTTCTTTAAACAATTTTAATTGGGTAGATAGGTAAAATAAATTCATTTTTTATACTTACGTAAAATAAGGAGGGTTTGTTTAATCTTGGAGTTAGCCTTCTACTCTTAAGGGCAATTTTGTCCTTCACATTATTGCCTTTTAATAGTATGAAGCTTCTAATTAGGAAAATTCTATTTTCACACACCAAGTTTCCTTACTTCACACACTTGATAAATTTTTCAAAATCACAATTTTATTCTTTTGAGCTATTTCACCGCCGACCATCGCCATCTATGCCCAAACCTCAACCATACAAAACAGGAAACAACACCAGATTGTATAACTTCTTCAATCGGCAAACTTCATTCTGAAAATGAGATTTGAACAATTAATCTTCCAAAAGTTAATCAGAAGAAATATAGCCGCATATATCAAAACGTGATCATATATGTCACGGCTCAAACCCACCCCCATAGGTTTAGCGTCGTAACCGGCCAATAATCATTGGATTACCAAAGGCCTCTTAACAGAATTTCATGTAATTAGGGGTTGCAGAAGCAAATATATAAACATACATAGTCCATTGAACTGTGAAGACATACATGGGACAGATAATTTTAAACTTTTATAAGCTGACGAGTGACGTCAAAGGTATAGTAATTACACGTCACTTCATAAACTCTACATACAAGTAGGACTTGTCCATAGTCAAAACAAAATGACCAAATTCTGAAATACAAAACAAATATGACCACGAGACTTGACATGATCTGAAA